>JAPDRQ010000064.1:0-143476 GCA_030247915.1 Neophaeococcomyces mojaviensis
CACATCCTTAAAGATATAGGAGACCGAGTCGTTAAGGAAAAGAAGATGGGTCCACGAGCCAAGTTATAGTGTTTCGAGATCATAGAGGAGAAAAAGGGAATTTCAGTAGACATGATTATTACAGCATGGAATGTATGAGGAGAATTTGAAGCAATTTCTCTTGACATCAGATCGTCCACATTTTTCAAACACTGTGTAAGCGCACAGTCAACTTGAATTACGCATAGAGCGTTCAAAATTTACATAAATGGATTAATACCAATCATGATATGTTATACTATCAGATTTCATGCTGTGGTTGTATGTCCCTGTTTAGCATCGAAAGGTGAGCATCATCCGGACACTGCAGAATCATGACCTGGCGCTCTCCCTGTCGCAGCTATTCACATACACCGGTATTAAAGACCTCGGCATTAAGTAAGAGTCCAATTTGCACTTCGACCAAGATCATATCAGGGCATGCCGAATATTTGCCAATACCGTGCTCCTTTTCATCGGAAAAAATGGCGTTGCCGAAAACCCAAAGCGGATAAACCCGGGCCGTTCCCACTTTCGCTAGCGGCAGTGGAAGTTCAAAGCTGTGGGGAAGGAAACTAGGCGGACCATGTCGGACCGAAAGTGAGCAAGAGCCGCCCTAATACTGGAACCTTGATCTCTTCTCACACAAATCCATGGATGGAGGGTGGAACTGTGGTCTAGGCGCAGAACATGTTCAGTCTGTTGCGGTCGCACCTTAGATCGAATTTGAACTTGGGAAGTTCGTGTGCAAGGACACTGAGTATCAGCGCACCTCGAGCGGTTACCATGAGTACGACTTCGAACACCATGACCACTACTGTAAGCTCTCGTTCTGCGGCTTCTGTCCGCATTGTTGAAGTTGGCCCTCGAGATGGACTGCAGAATGTCAAGTTTCCGATACCGACACCCACAAAGCTCGAGCTGGTCGATCGGTTACACAAAACCGGATTGACTAGCATCGAAATAACTTCAGTTGTTTCTCCGAAAGCTATTCCGCAGCTTGCTGATTGTCGACAAGTACTTGGTAATGAGAGAATCAAGTCACTAATGAGCGATTCAACTCTGCGTTTACCTGTCCTAATACCCAATGTGAAAGGCCTGGATATTGCTATAGCAAGCGGTGTAAGAGAGGTAGCAGTCTTTGTTAGTGCCACTGAAGGTTTCAGTAAAGCAAACATCAACGCCACTGTGGACGAGGGTGTGGCCAGGGCAAGGTTAGTAGCGCAGAAGGCGAGGGCTACTACATTATCAGTCAGAGGATATGTCTCCTGCATATTTGCCGATCCATATGACGGGCCAACCCCACAGGCGGCAGTGCTTAAGGTCGTGCGTGAGTTGTTAGATATGGGCTGTTACGAGGTCAGCCTAGGTGATACTGTTGGCGTTGGCACAGCTAGGGATGTGGCGAGCTTGTTTGAATATCTTCGAGCGTCTGGTGTGCCTCTGTCGAAGCTCGCAGGGCATTTCCATGACACCTATGGACAAGCAGTAAGCAATGTCTGGCAAGCCTATCAGTGCGGAGTAAGAGTTTTTGATAGCAGTGTTGGTGGTCTAGGCGGATGTCCGTTTGCGCCCGGTGCTAAAGGAAATGTGGCGACTGAAGACGTGGTGTACCTCTTCCAACAGGCAGGAGTGCAAACCGGTGTTGACTTGATGAAACTTGTCGAAACTGGGACCTGGATTTCGAAGGAGCTCAATAAAGCCAACGAAAGTCGTGCTGGATCGGCTTTGGCAATCAAGAATGGCCTCATGCAGAGAACGAAAGTGATTCACTCTCCAGAGAAATTTCATCTACAATGGACACTTCTAAGCCAGACTGAAGGGCTGAAGATCTATCGTTCAGGAGTCAATATCAAGCTTCTGCTTGACCGACCAATGAATGGCAATGCTCTGACTACTTCAATGATTTCAGACCTGACACAATTCTTCGAGCAAGCACGAGACGACAAGACTATCTCTCGTATCATCATATTTGGCGAAGGCAAATTCTTCTGCACAGGCATGGATTTAGCCAAAGGTTCCTCGCCAGTAGCGCAATCCAAGAGCGACAGTGATGCGCAGTACGAGCGGCTGACTAGGTTGTTCGAACTCATCGACAACGCTCCTCAAGTCACTATAGCCTGCATAAACGGGCCAGCATTTGGTGGAGGGGTTGGCCTGGCTTTTACATGTGATATTAGAATAGCTGTCAAGGCTGCGACGATGACGCTGAGCGAGGCCAAACTTGGTTTATGTCCCGCAACTATATCAAAATACGTGATTCGAGAGTGGGGTGTTGCTTTTGCTAGAGAAGCTATGCTTACAACACGTCCTATCTCGATGTTGGAACTGAAATCCCTTGGCTTGGTCTCAAGCCTTGTTGAAGACGTCAATGAGCTTTCTAGTGCGCTAGACAGCTATCTTGTCAAGTTGAAAGCCGCTGGACCGACAGCATCGACGATGTGTAAAGAGTTGGTAAGACTGGCTTGGACTAACGCTGGTGGTGTACAGCAGGCTACAGGCATCAAGAACTTGTTTGATGAGATGATGAGCTCAGAAGGAGAAGCCGCGATTGGCCTTAAAGCTTTCCAATCAGGCCAAAAGACCTTGGATTGGGACGATGTGCGCCAGCAGAAGTTTCGGGCTAAACTGTAGGAACCTGCTCATACCTGGATCCTAGACTGCAGCATTTGCGTCACCACATATCTTCCTTCTTCTCACTTCTTGAAGGATGTTCAAGCTTTTCGCTTTTCAAGCGACGCAGAACTTCGGTTCATATTAACAGGTAATCTATTGATATGAGCAAGGTCAAAGCAAAACAGATCGCACATGCCTACAACAATCATACGCTTGATGTCTCTACTTGCTCTACTCAGGAGATTAAGGTGTTGCATGCCACTAATCTGTCTACAACACAACTCTCGAGAGCCTGTCAGGCTGACAGAAACTTCAACTTGTGCCATGGCAGTAAGCGAAGTATCCAGCAGGACTATAAGCATGTCTTTGGTCACACAATGAAATTTATAGATCTAATCACGAAAATCTTGTGAAAGAGCGTTGCTTGGAGAAGATACTCGGTGTGGCTAGAGTATCGTGGATCAGCTGCCGAATCATTACTCTTGAATGAGGAATTGATGACAATGGGATGGAGACATGCGAGGAGGTAGTGAAGGTTAATGAAGCAGAACTGTGAAGCAATTTGTAGGTAGGGAGAGTAGAGATGCCAGTTTGGTCGAGAGCTCAGCTCGCAAGAAGGGGAGGCCAGAAGTAGGCGCTTAAGATTGTGAATGGTTTCTTTGAGGTTGGCAAGAACTTAGGTGAGTTCGATTGTACTCAGATGCATGCCAGAAAGTGCTTGATCACCTTCGTGCTCAAAAAGCAAAACCTCACTGCTAAGCTCCAAATAACCGCCACACCAATACTTTGTTACAGTTAATACACTTCTTAATCTTCCGTTGTCATAACGAGCTGTGCTGCTTTAGTACAAGCCTACTGCCAAGCGACGCGTAGTATTATAGCTGTGGTATAACACAAGTGCTTGGGAGTGAGAAAACAACTTTTCATCAGCCCAGATTGACATTGAGATCCAGTACTACCCAAACGATTCAACTCGACAGCTACCCTGTACACCACCGGATGCCGAGAAAAGCGAAGCTGTGATAACTAGATGTAACTGCTCGACGGCGATCGTTGTGTAGTAATTTGAGAGCACTATCGCAATGCTCAATGATGACCGCCGAACGTTTTAGTGTTTGAGCACTGCTCAAGACTTCTTTTTCGTCGATCAGCTAGCTCATCGGTAGCAACAAAGCGAGCTCTCACGAGAGCGCCTATCCGCAGACATTTCGTTATGATGAGGTGGTTAAATACTCGGAAATATTGATATTGGTTGACTCGTTTGAGAATAGACTCAAAAAAACACTGGTAGCAAGTATATAAATCACGACAATCCGCAAGTACGCCGAGCTTTCCTTCATTCTTCCCACCTCACCTGCTTTGCGCTGCAACACCTATTGTGCTGAAGACATTTTGCAAACACCGGCTGTAATTTCTACTAAAATTCACATGCACATAGTGCCCGTTGAGCAGAATTGGATATGGTGATACTATTCTAAGAGTCAAACCTTCCAAGCTCTCTCATTTTTACATGGCCGGCCAGTGTCTCATCATGAACCAATCCTTTGGGTATCTCTATGCTTCTGGCGCATTGCCTGAACCGGTCTGCACTATCCACTGCCAATGTCCCAGTTCTTTTGTGTGCGGTGTTCAAAAGACGCAACAGCCATTACCGGGAAAAGTATCCAACCAATTTCCTTCGTCCACCGCTTCGCTTTCACATGCGCAGTGATAATATGATGACGCCAGGCCTACAACTTCCCTACTGTGACACGCGACTTTGATATACACAAATCAGAATTCCCATAAACACCTTCTCTGGTTTTCTTGCTAACAGATAGTGAACACAACAAACACCATCCAAAATGGCACTTGTTATTCAAGCCTACACTTTCATGTACCAATATGCCAATTCTTGGCTACACACTGCGAGCAAGAAGCAGCCAGGTGCTTTGAAGATGGGTGTGCTTTCAGCAGCTCAGATCAACCCAGCCGCCGGTACATGCTACTAAGCAAAATTTGATTATGCTGATTGTTAGGCAGCAATTCATCCTGCCGAAACACATCCTGGTGTTATCCTATATGCAATAGCTTCTCGCGATGAATCCACTGCAAAATCGACGGCTAGGAAATACAACTTCCAGAAGCATTACGGCTCATACGAGGCACTTCTGGCAGACCCCGAGGTTGATTTTGTCTACATCTCCACGCCGAATGGTCTGCATTATGAGTGGGCATCGAAAGCTGTGAAAGGTATGTAGATTCGCTATACTTGTCACCGAATTAACATTTCACAGCCGGCAAGCACGTCCTACTGGAAAAGCCTTTCACGTCCAATGCAAAGGAAGCTGAAGCAATTGTCAGGGAAGCCGAGGAGGCAGGCAAGGTTCTTATGGAGGCGTTTCACTGGCAGTTTCACCCTGCAGCCCACCTCTGGCGGTCCCTTCTTGAATCTGGCAAATACGGTCAAATCGTCTCCACCGATGCCAAGATGACAGCTTCTCCCGGTGTACCTCACGGCGACATCCGCTGGCAATTCGACTTGGCGGGTGGCAGTATGATGGATGCAACCTACGCTTTGTCATTTACCCGATACGCGTTGCGCGCTGGCGTACCAGAAAAGATCCTGTCAGCCGTTGCACGACCTTACGACAAGGACGAACGAGTTGACGCAGCTATGACAGCCACAATGCTCTTCAACACTCCTGGAGGCCAAACCGTGCACAGTCGTGTATACACCGACATTGCCCGAAGCTGGGTGGGCGGTCTAATACCTCGAATATGGGAACTGCCGCAAATCGAAGTCGAAACAGAAAAGGCAGTAATACTATTCTACAACGCAATGATGCCGCACCGTGAGTCCTTTCACTCTAGCTTCTGATCCATACTGACGTAGAAGTGTACCACTACATCGCCATCACCGACAAATCCAGCGGCCAGACAGAGTACAAGAAGCAGTACGCGGGAGGTCCGATCTGGGACAACGTGGAGACCAGTACAGGTAAGGGCGGTGAGTCGTTCTGGAGCACCTATCGCTACCAGTTGGAAGCGTTCGTGAGTAAACTGCAAGGCAAGGAGCCGGCGTGCTGGGTCACGGGTGAGGAGTCGATCAATCAGATGAAGACTATCGACCAGATCTACCAGGCTGCAGGGCTGCCGCTGCGGCCGGGAAAGGTGTAAGCAAATGTTCTTGGTGTGCTGATAGATGTGTATTTTATCGGTTGCTGGCAACTCGCATTCGGCTGCGACGTAGTTGGTGCATCAGAATGATTTCTGGCATTCTCAAGCTTCGGGTGGACGGAAACATGACATTGTGGCGTGCGGACGAACTGCTGAAGGTACTTGGTTAATGGTAGTCAAGTGGAAATTTGCAAGAATAGGTAACATGGGCTTCAGTGGGACAAAGGCATGAATTTTGATAATCGCAGTATATAGCCGCGTAACGCAGCGTTCAAACGCCCTTTAGGATCCCGTTTGATTCTTTCCTCTGCTAACCACTCCCATCGCTCCTGAGAGGGTGATTGTACGCGGAGATCCATAAGAAGGAAGCCGGCCGTTGCTCTGCTCCATTAGAATTACTTTCTCCTCGTTTTGAGGCTCTTCAGCACGTCAACCCGTCTCCCGCTACCTCCTCTGGACCTCCCGCCCCGTCCTTTGCCTCTCACCCCACCTCTCCCAGCTTTCCGCTTGTCTCTTTCATCTTTGTTAAAGCTCACAAACTCCCCTGTTCCATCATTCACCTTTCGCTTCTTGCCCGGTCCGCCAGGTAAAAGGTAATCTGGTACGTGCTTCATGTGTCCCTGCACTTTGACAATTCCTGCTGAAGAACTTGTATCGTGCCGCAAAGCTTTCAGATCCTCTGGGTTCTCTTCGAAATGCTTGGCCAGCTTCTCGCTCTTCAGCAGCTCTAATCTGATCTCCCTTGTGCGGGCCTCACGGATCTTATTCGGAGTCACAGCTTTCAAGGCGTCGTGCATACGATATCTGAAGCCTTCGACTTGCGACATGTTGAATTCGTAATTTTTCAGTTCGGCGCCTTTCTTCGCTTGTCGAACACGAATCTTTTCGAGGACACGCTCGTCGTAACGGGTAGAGGGGATTGTAGTGTACTTGTGTTTGCCGTGCTGGTCTTTCGGGATGACAAAAGACAAGGCCATGCCGGACTTTCCGGCTCGGGCTGTACGTCCGATGCGGTGGGTGTAGGACCTGGAGGAGGTAGGAAGGTCGAAATTCAGGACGGAAGATACGTTTTGGAAGTCTATACCACGTGAGATACCAAAGTCTTTTTGTGATTTAGATTTGGTGGACTTTGGTGCTGTTTCATTCTCGTCGTCCACTTCGTCGTCCTCTGCTTCTTCATCTTCAGTAGCCTTTTTCGACTTGCGCTTGATTCCGCCGATGATTTCTTGGTCATCTGCTGCTATCAGAATGTCATAGAGGCCTTTGTTGAATTCTTGGACGGCGTGTAATCGAGAATTGACGGGCAATTCCGAGTTTAGAATGCACGACTTGATGCCAAACTGCTCGAGGTACAGCTTCAGCCTGTATGACCTGTCGACGTCTGCAACAAAGATAATACATTTTCCCTTGACAAGTTTGAGCTTGAAGATAACAAAAATTAGCAGAAATTTGTCTTCCTCGGTGCATTTCACGATGTATTGTCTCATGTCCTGGCCCTTCTCTTCTTCATCCTCGATGTTCACCGTAACATAATCTTGAGCAAAGGTTTGTCGGAGCAGATCAACTTCAGGTGTCAGAGTTGCGCTGATGAGGAACGTCTGGACGCCCTTAGGTAGAGCTTTTGAGATCTTCTCAATGTCTTCTTCGTAACCGTAGGACAAGACCAAATCCGCCTCGTCAATGACCAATTTCTGTATTGTGTCGAAGGACAAACTTGAATTTTCCAGCAATTTGCCAACTTTCCCAGGCGTCGAGACAATCACGTTAGGTACCTCATTGAGCTTCGCCGCAAGAACGGCCTCGCTGACTTTCTGGGTCAGATTCAATGCGCGAACATCCTTTCCACAAAACTCGCCCAAACTGGCAAAGACTCTTGTGACCTGATCGGAAAGCTCTCGAGTCGGCACCAGAACCAGTACTGAGGTGGACTTGTTCTTTGAACCGCTGCTGGTCGAAAGCAGGATTGACTGTAGGCAGGGTAGCACATATGCCGCAGTTTTTCCACTTCCAGTTTTCGACTTTGCAAGAATGTTCTTCCCTTCGTTCGCGAGCGGTATGGCCTGCGCTTGAACTGGTGTGGGCGCCGAGAATCCGGACTTCGCAAGTGCTTGTAGCAGGCGGGCGTCAAGGTTCATAGAATCGAAGGTTGCAATTGGAGTTCCATTTGTCGTCTTGTGGCTCGTCGGCACTTCCACCGCTGGCACATCGTTCTCATCGAGCTTGCGCTTCATCTTCCTGAACGTAATGTTGCCAAAAGCGTACAGTCGAGCTGCGCTTACAGTATCTTCGAAACCGAAACTTTCATCCAAAATTTTGATGTCGGCATGGCAGATCTTCGGCAGGCAAAACTCAATTGCGGAGAAAAAAGTTCAGAATGGCAAGACGTACGAAGCGCAAGCACAGATGTGCGGGCTGCCTCCTCCACGAGCAAGAAGCACAAAAGTATTCGTGAACCAAAATGGGTCCGACAAGGCGCCTTGACCCTGAAGAACAGGCAGCGCGCAAACAACGAGAGGTTGTCGAAAAGGACACCACCGAAATCCAACTTGAAAAGATCCTCTTCGGCGACCAAACTGGCTTTCTAAATTCTCTTAACGCCGCCGCAGAAGCTGAACAGAAAGCTCTGACTCGGATAGAGACCGGCCATGATGGCTACGACAACGCCTCAGATGAAGCGCCAGAGGAGGATATGCTGGACGTGCCCGACGAAGACCTCTTCTTCCTCGATGCCGGCACAACAGATCTCCCCGAGGATGTTATGGAAGATCTGAAGACTGAACAGACTGGAACTCACGAGGAAAATCACGGCCGGACAGCGCTGTGGTACGATAGTGACGACGAGCGCATCACAGTCTCCCTAGCCTCAAATACACGCCTGCGCAAGCTGAGGGATACAGAAGATGATGATATAGTGAATGGCTTGGAATACATCAACCGCCTTCGCCGACAGTACGAACGCTTACATCCAACACCGGATTGGGTAAACTATGCTCGCAAGAAAACAAAACTCTCTCATCGTGCACACAACGACGATTCAGATACAGACTCTGACATCTCGATTGACTCCCCATCGACCAAACCTCTAGCTGAGCTCCTTCGCTCAGCAGGTTCTCTCATGCGGCAAGAATCACTGTCAACTGACAAGCCTTCAAGACCGCTGAAGTTGAGGCCAGAAGTAATTGATATCCAACGTCTCAAAGATATTGCCTCCTCCGGCCCATCTTCAATCGATGTTCTTCAATTCCATCCGACGTACCCTCTTCTGCTCACCGCTGGCCCGTCTTCAACGATCAACCTCTATCACACATCTCCACACTCCCAGACGCCAAATCCGTTGCTCACGTCGTTGCACGTCAAGGGGACACCGATAACCAGCGCTGCATTCGCCCTTACCCACCCAACAAGCTCTTCGTCAAATTTCAACCAGAACGACGGTGGAACCACAGACCTGGAAACCAAGATCTACCTGAGTGCCAGGCGTCGGTACTTCCACACCTGGTCTCTCAACAGCGGCACACTCACGAAGATCTCTCGCCCACTCTACTCCAACCCAACCACAACTTCGGCGTCCCTAACCAAGAAATCACGAAAAAATGCCGAATTGCCCACGTGCGAAAATCTCAAGCTCTCACCTAATGCCGCGTATGTCGCACTCATAAGCAACACCGGCTCCTCAGGCGGCGTAGTACACATCTTATCTTCTGCAACGCATCAGCCCATCTGTCAATGTCGCGTTGACTCGTTGAACGGCATAGCGGACGTTGCATTCTGGAGGGATAGTTCGGGGTTCAGCGCAGTCGGCAAAAATGGAGAGGTATCCGAATACTCCCTTGCCGAGCGACGAGTCATTGCAAGATGGATGGACGAGGGCGCCGTCGGCACCACGACGCTTGCGTTGGGCGGGGAATTAAAAGATCCCGGCAGCGCTGGGAGCACATCGCTTGGCAACGACAGATGGATTGCCATCGGCTCTACCTCTGGCATCGTCAACATCTACGACAGACGACAAATCCTCGCACATTTCAAGTCTGCGACCACATCTGTTCCTGCCACCGCCGTCTCATCAAACACCAGAACAGTAACCGCGGAAAGCGGATCAACCTTCCGGCCCAAACCATTACGAGTCCTCGATCAGCTGACCACGCCGATATCTCATCTCCACTTTTCGGAAGACGCGGCGGGCCAGTTGCTCGTCATGGCATCACGGTGGAAGAAGAATGCCCTGAGGCTCGTGCACTTGCCCTCTGCCACCGTCTACAGGAATTGGCCGACGGATAAAACACCTCTGGGACGTATATCGAGTGTGGCACTTAGTCCGGAGGGGAGGTATTTGGTTGTAGGGAACGAAGGGGGAAAGGTCAGGCTGTGGCAGATTAGGGATTGAGGTGCAGGAATGGATAGAAATGTGTTCCCGTTGTGTGCGAACATGGATATCCAATTCCGTGCGCATCTCAGAGTCCGTCCGCCCTGCTATACAGATATCAATAATACTTTTCGTCCTTCTGCGTGCTCACAGATTCTTGACGATTGTTTCTTAAATAAAGAGTTCTTAGGCTATCACTGCGGCTTCCCCTCCTTTGCCTTCTCTGTATCAATACTTCCCGTGGCTCCTTTCTCCTCCGGTACCGCAATCTTCTCCGGCGCCCCGAACTTACTTACATCACGAATCCCATATGTAACGCCTTCCTTGATCCTCTTCACCGTCAATGCCGCAATCAATGCCGCACCGACGCCACTTCCATCTTCTGAACTGCTCACCACGACTGGATCCTTCTTGCCCTTTGGCCAGTCCAGAATTTCTCTCAGCGCCTGTGCATTTCGTTGTTTGAAATGTGGGTACTTATTGAACACCGACCCGTCAGCGCCGACATGGCAGGAATCGAAGCCCTTCATTTTGCAGATGGCGGCAATGCCGCACGCGGATAGTCGAGCTGCGCGTAGGGCGATGAGTTCGGCAAGACGACGGCAGAGTTCGAGTTCCGGCTTGTTGGCGTGAATCTTCATCTTGTCAAGGAACATATCTTGCGTTTCAGACAGATTTTCAAAGGGATCTTCTTCGATGAAGGAGAGAAAGGAGGCATCGAGGCAGAATGGGGTGCGGAAAGCGTCAATGTTTTGGTTTGGGAAGAGGATGTTCTTGTTATCGTGCAGGTCGACGACAGTAAGACGGAAGACCTCGCCGAGGTAGAGGCCTGCAAGCATCTTCTCGTAGGCTTGTTGGCCGGGTCGAGGGGATTGCTCGTCGATCATTACGTCGTAGGTGGTCTTGGGGAGGACCGGGTGGTTGCCTTTACTGTTAAAGGCACCATATTCGCAGTTGATACACATGTGCATGTCGGGTGGGAGGTTCATATGGGCGAGTTTGGGGATATTGCCACAAGTTTCGAGATAGGCGCCGTTCAGACCGGTGCCGAAGATGCAGCCGATACGCATTGCTGGGTCAGTGTAGCCTGAGGCGATAAGGGTACCGGTTGTGTCATTCACTAGAGCGGCGACTGTGACAGGAAGGTTCTAGAGGTGTCAGTGAAGGCCATCGGATTGTGATGAGAACGCACTCTTTCTCTCAGAGCAGCCTCAAGTTGAGGAACGACGTCTTCCCCCTCAACACCATCTACTGCCCAACCTTTAGTCCATCTTTGCAGCACACCGTGGTCGATATAGGTCTGAGTGGCTGGATAACTGAAAGTGAAACCCATGGGCAGCACTTCGAGTGAATCCTTCTCCTCCTCGTGGTGCGAATCAATGAACTGCTCAATACAGTCTGCAATGTAGTCCCAAAGCTCTTCTGCATTCCCCTTCTTTAGCTCTTCCGGCATGCGATACTTGGATTGGATTATATCGAACTCTCCCTTCTCATCAACCAGGGTGATCTCGCAGACACGAAGATTGGTGCCACCCATATCAAGAGCCAGGAATCGACCTGTCTCCTCGCCGTCTGGAAAGTTCATGACCCATGATGGATTCATAGGGATGTTGCCTTTTCCTTCGAGGCCTTCTTTCAGCTCGACAATGAACTGTTCCGTGACCTCCTTCAGCTTCGCAGTATCAACCGTGAAGAGGCGTTCGAGGTTTGCAATTTCAGAGAGGATGTCTTGGGGCACATCGGCCATGGAACCTGAACTTTGTCAACATCATTTCCGAGTGCTCTTGCTAATGAGGTTATTACCCTTCCGAGAGGGCTTCCTGAAGACATGTTATCAAGGCAATTTCGCAGGTACTGTTGAGATGCAATACCTGGTTCTAGTCGTCCATCTCTCAGGAACCTTATGCTGCTCCATGATCGAACTGTGCTTGCTTCACTCCTAGTAATTGTATCGATCAACCAGGAGAGCAGCGTTAACAGATAGAGAATGAGGATCAGACAGCTACTTGAGGAAGCTTCACTGCTTACTACGTCTATTGGGGAAGGGGTAGCATGACCAAAATTGTTGACAGTGGGGCAGTGATTTTCTTGTTATGTCATGCAGTACAGCGAGCGGCAGCGGAAGGCAACGAGGGGCATTTTTTCGGGCGCGGTAAAGTCTCTGCATTTGGAGAAAAGGAGCCACCTTTTAGGTCAACAGGAAACCAATGGCAAAGTAATTTTCGGTTCAACTGATAATGAAGATGGAATTCGTTTGTCCAGCGCCAAGCACGATACCACATCGAGAGGTACTCTGACTAAGGCCTACTCCGCTGAGCAAATCTCAAAGTAGCCACCGACGGTTTCGAGGTTAGGACAGATTGGTTCCTTTCATTCTGAAATAAGCCGTCAAGAAGAATCTAACGGCTCATAGCGGCACTGTTCGCCAGTCTCGTTTGTTCTTGGCTGGATCGTTAGAAGACTGCGGCTTTGCATGTTGCATGGCAGCTCGAAAAACCTCTTCAATAACGACCCCGTTTTTGCTTGTAAGAAAGATTCCAGTTTCATCATTCTCTGCCCGATATCTGATCCAATCCTGCGCCATTTCAAAACCAGTCTGCGCAACAAGGTAAGCGGCTAGATTGGTGTTCACGTTGTCACCCCAATGATCAATGACATACATCAAGTCTGTTATAGGGACCATGTGGGACATGTAATACCTCTGTAACGTCTTGATGATGTCGTTTTGTAGATCTTCAAGGTCGTAATAAGTTGCTAGAGCGTATGCCTTGAAGAGTGCTCTGCATTCCACCTGGTCCTTCGGTGTTTCTGGTTCTGCATTATGGAGATGCCGTATAAATATCGCGAATGCGTCTCGACAGTAGTAAAACTTTCCTGTCAATTCGTAATCAGCGTCAGTGTCCGTAAGATCAATTGGGCCGTTCTCTTCGTCGTCAATTGTCTGCGACCTACCCTCACTGAAGAACAGCGCGGGATCTTCGGTTCGGGTTTCTGTGTAGCGATCTTGCGTTGTAGGTCGTGTTGGTCGCTCGAGATCATGTCTTCTTGGGGGACCGTGCTTTGCGTAAAATGTAGTTCTTTGCAAAAACCCCTCGTTGACGTGGAATACTGCTTCATCTTGCCCCACAAGGATTTTGCATATTGGAGTCTCATACGGACTGACTGCAGTTTAGCATTGTCTAAACTTTGTCATACACAATACTCACCACTTGGGTTCATGTTGTGTTCTGCGATGTCGTACTGGAGGCATAGCGATGATGGTGAGACATAGGGGATTGTATGATTGTTTCCGAACTGACTGTGATTCGAAGAAGGGAAACAAGAGGAATTTATACCCTTCTCAAAACAAACAGCAGATGTATTTGAGATTAAAGTGAGGGCTTGTCGGATTTTTCCTTGCTGATGTGAGGATATACGTGAGCTAAAGGCGTTGATAGATGATCAGACTCTTTTACAATGCCTTCAGTGTTTTGCTTCATTTCAGGATTGAGGGAAGCTGAGTTCTCGTGTGATGGCACATTCAGCTTGCCAGTATCCGGACGCTTTGCGAAATCTTCCTCGAACTGCTTCTGATGATCTTCTGACAGCTTGAGAGTCTTGTCCACACCCCTAGTCAGTGATTCGATAGCTTCGTCGAGCTCTGCTTGTTTATCTTTCGGCTTCGCTTCTTGCTTCTTCTCATCGGTCGTGCTCGGGTTAGCTTTCTCCCACATACTCTCTAGCTCTTCACGCCATCCAAGAGCATCAGCGAATTTGCGTACGCCTTCATCGCAGTCCCCGAGAAGCAGCACGTCATCGGCACGCGAGCCTAACCCACCGACCCGCTCTAAGTTGATCAGCACTCGTGGGGTATCTTCCTGGACAAATGAAGGCAAGCTCGCAAAGGGCTGCACGGTCAAACTTGTGCCCATGATGATTGCGAGGTCAGCCTGAGCAGGCAAACTTCGATTTCGATGGAATGCTTCAGGAAGAGCCTCGCCGAAGAAGACAATATCGGGTTTGACAAGACCACCACATTCCTGCTGCGCGCAATGGGGAACCTCTTTCTTCGATATGGCCTCTTTCATTTTAGCATCGGGGTACTCAGTATGACAATCAATGCATCTTTGCGTGGCAAATGAGCCATGCGCTTCCACGATCGCATCTCCAGGCACACCAGCTTCCCGTTCGAGGCAGTCAATATTCTGTGTGAATGCCTTCAACAACATGCCCTTCTTGTGCAACAAGTTCACAAAACAGTGCGATATCGTTGGCCTGTACTTGCCGGGGTAGAGTTCGTGTGCTAATTCGTAGAAAGGTCTTGGGTTTTGGCGGAAAAAAGATATGTCAAACACGGCTTCGGCATACGGCAGATTCAAACGTGCTAAGTTCGCGTACAGACCAGTCTTGGGGGACCTGAAATCAGGTATGCCTGCCGCTGTTGATATGCCTGCGCCAGTCATCACAACGACTCTTTTCACGTTGTTCTTCTTCACGTAGTCTGCGACCGCTTCAATTGTTCGAGCGTACAGAGTGACGGGAGGCACATCTTCGGCCACAGGCGTTGAAGACTCGTTGCCCATTTTGAAGCGACCGAATCGTCCTTTGGACGGCTTGGGTCTTCTGCGTGTTCGAGCTATACTGGTGAGAAGTTCAAAAAGATAGCGGAAGGCCACAGTTAAAACGTAGGCTCGAAATTTGAATACCTTCTATCTTATGCAGGTGTGCGGTTGACAATCAACGAGACAGCAGGGTAGCCTTGTGAGAGATGGAAATCATAACCCGAGCGGCCTCCCTGGCTCTCAGACGTCATTCGTGGTTCATTGTGGGCTGTATTTGCTTGGTTTGCATTTCGGGGTATGGTAATTATGCTGGAGCTGCTTCCAGCCACTGGCACATGGCAATTTTCGGGGCAGATTTGTCCCAAGAAGAAAAGACTGATTCAACTCTGCGTCATTTCACCCTTTTTGATCGAAGTTGGTGCCTCTTCAGCAATGAATGGAGTTCGTTCTCCCAATGGCACTGAAGAGAGACCTTCTGATCAGCAGGTCTCTAATATCTTCAATGCAAGATCCCTCGCTGAAATTCGTGCTACTCTGGTAGAACTGAAGAAGAAAGAGGCCACAGTAACATCGCAACTTGACACTTTGGTTTCGGCGCAGAAGGATTTGCAGCGCGAACTCGGCAGGTTGGATCTGTTTCGTGCAAACCTGAGTACACAAGCAGCGAAGACTCGAGCCATTAGCAATGGCATGCTATCAGATGCTGCGTCGACAGCCAACAGGATCTCAAGTTCCGTTAAGCGGCTGGATCTTGAACAATCCAGGGTACAAGATACACTGACTGTGGTTGAGCAAGTGCGCGAGCTCAAAGCATGTGTGCTTGGTGTATCTGGCTCTATGGGAGCACCTCAGGATTGGGAAACTGCGGCTGGGTATTTGAATAGGGCTTCAAAAATCCCCGTTGAGGTGATCGATGGTCCCTTTGCAGCTAGGGTTGTGCCAACTGCGGAAGTACCCGATGCTCCTCGAGTAACTCTCGAAAACGCTTCCGAGTCTCTATGTAATTTGTTCTTGCGGGAATTCGAGAAAGCAGTCAAGGAAAATGATGGTGCAAAGATCACCAGATTTTTCAAACTGTTCCCCTTAATCAACAGGTCAGAAGTTGGTCTGGATGTCTATGGAAGATATGTATGTCAAGGTATTGCGACAAGGGCTCGGGCGAATCTTAACGCAGGCACCGGCGGAAATCAGGCCAAGGATGGCTTCTTCTACGCTAATGCTTTAACGAAGCTATTTGAACATCTTGCACAAATCATCGATGGACATGGCGGGCTTGTTGAGCGCCATTATGGACATGGCAAGATGGCACGGGTCATTGAGCGTCTCCAGAATGAGGCTGACATGCAGGGTGGCATCATTCTCGACACCTGGAGTGATGAGCGCAGTCTCAACCGAAAAATGACCGACATTAAGTCGTATGCTTACACATTCCTCGTTCAAAGCTTTTTGCCTGCACAAAAGGGGTCATCCGGGACGCCTCGAGCAGGTTCGCCAGGGCCAGGCAGGAACAGTGAAGATGAAGGTGTGGATATGAAAGAGGTCGATGCTCTGCTTGGTGAGATGACAATGATGCTCAGCAAATGGTCATTATACACAAGATTCGTGACGCAAAGGTGCCGAACGAATGATGATTCTTCGGAACCAACCATGCCTACGTTTCTTCTGAACTCGTCACTCATGAAGAAGATTGAGGACCGGTTATTGACGCCGTTCAATACAATGACAACCTTCTTCTTCCGGCGCTCCGTCGAGAAAGCCTTCCAGTTAGACGAGCCGCCAGCCAGTCTCTCACTCAACCCTCGTCAACCCCTCAAAAGTACTCCTCCTCATGTGTCTTCTGCTATCGAAGACATTATGTATATCATCAACAAGATCCTCCAGCAGACACTTGCCACTTCTCAGACCTCGGTGGTTACTTCTGTTATACCGACTTTGGCACGCGTCATGGGCTCAGACTTCCTCGGCATGGAGCAGCGTAAAATGCGAGATGAGCACTATCCCCGGCCTGTGGTCCAAGGTGGCCTGCCACCAGAAGCAACAATCATTGCCTTCATTGTGCTTGTCAACAATATTGACACAGCCTCAAACTACATCAAGCAAATTGTGATGGCACGTCTTGAGCCCGAAGCTCAGCCCTCGTTAAGTCAGCTCTTCCCAATACCTTCAGACTGGGAGACAGTGAACACCACACTACTTTTCTTGACAACCAGTTTCGCCGAGAAGACAAACGAACTCCTCAAAGACAGCACCAATGTCCTCTTCAACAACGTTATGAAGCCAAGACTCCGACCAATCCTTCTCGACAGTTTCCGAGACATCGAATACAACCTCGATTCAGCCGCCCTCACAAACCTTGTGGAAACTCTTGGGCATGACCCTTCTGATCTCACTAGCTTCTCCAACCTTGTGTCCTCCCGCTTCGCGCATGGCTGGGAAGCTCTCACCAGGCCAATATCACGCCTCATGACCGAAAGCACATATACCTCACTCCTTACCACGACTGTAATTTACCTTTCCAAGCTCCTAGAAAAGCGACTGTGGACTTACGCTGGGCGGATCGATCAAGCCGGTGCAGCAAGACTCGAGCATGACATAAACGCCATTGTGAAAGTCGTGATATCTCAAGGGCAAAAGACGAGCTGGAAGCTAAGGGAGATGTTCGCGAGATGTTCGCAGATCTGTATGGTCATGAACATGGATGCAGAAGAGTGGGAAGAGCTGGAAAAAGAAGGTGGAGCGACTGAAGTTGCAGATAAGTTGAAGCCGGAGGAGAGGAGGAGAGCAAGAGAAATGTTAGTGCAAGAATCATGACGTGGCACCTGCTAGCAGGTGGTTGACGATGAAATATGTCAATATTATTCAAATACTCACTCGACTTGTTTCACTTCAAGCTTTTCAAGTTGCACCGCAGAAAGTCTGGTCTTCAACCTTCTCAATGTATTCGCGCCCCGCTCCAGAACCATTCTCGCTAATTCGCCCCTTGCTTCCTCCTCTGTGTCCCCGTCTCCAGCTCTTGCAGCAATGGTCATGTACTCTCCTCGGTCCTGTTCTTGCTCGCCTAGGTTCACAATGATACCGGCATACTTGATCAAGTACATGTTCATCAACAGCCTGCACATTCGACCGTTCCCATCAGCAAATGGGTGTATCGTCACCAAGTCCTGGCAAGCATCGGCAGCCAAGAAGAAAGGATCTAGCTTCCCGCTACTCTCACTGCTCTTGACATCTTGGTTGAAAACTTCTACAAACTTTGCCATCAGAGCAGGAATGTTTTTAGGGTCAGGGAATTGAGTTGTGCCAGCGTAAACCCACTCGGTTCTGTATTTTCCAGCGTAGTCCTCATGTGTCCGTCCAGTGCGTGGAATACTAGCACAGAGGATGCGATGTGTTTCTAAGATCAGGTTTTCGGTGAGCGGTTCATTTCTGAGTAGAGTAGCATCTGTAATGTGTTTCAAAGCTTGTGCGTGTTGTATGACTTCACGTAGCAGCTTGAGGGTCTCGCTAGGGCTCACTTTTTCGATATTGCGGTGCCGTTGCAGGAACAGAAGCATTTCGTTATAGAACTTATGATGCGAGTCAACGCAGGCGGCATCGACAATTTGACCGTTGAAGACCTCGTTGCAGAGGCAGATGGTAGTATTGAGGTCCAGCCCTGCTCCTTCAATCATGTTCGAGCCGAAAACGAATTCGCACATCGTCTGGTGCATAAAGCTAGTATAGATGCTTTCTAGGCCGCTCTGGTTGATGTTATCACCAGGCAGGATGTCTTTCAACTCCTCAATCAAAGCTACTGCTTCAAGAAATTCCTTTGAAGGTATGGCTTGACCTGGCTTGTAGGATCTGGTGTTTTCATTCATCTCGAGAGAGAAAGTGAGTTGAGAGGTAGGCTGACTGCTGTTCCATTGAAGAGTAGTCCAGCAAGGGAAACCGTTTCGCTTGATTGAGTGCGAGAGAGTGTTTTCGAGGGTTCTGGGTCCTTCGAGGGGCGAGGAGGATCTGGCACAAGTGCTTGCTCCGACAGTAGATATGACTCTAGCATGATCACCTAAGCCGATTTGCAGGTCATCAAAGACATCCTTGAATGGTTTACGGCCACGACTCTGCGAGCTGCCTCCGCCAGCCATAATTGACGATGTGTTCTATAAGTTTAGAAGAAGGAAAAATATGACCAATATAAGTTGAATTGAGCACCTACCAGTATGTAAAGATGTAGGACGTGGATGGCAGGTGAAGCTAAGCATTTGTGTCCCTGGTAGCTTCTCATAGACTTTTTGTATTCTAGTATGGCAATTATTCGTGGTATGCGAACTCAATATGAAGTCACACCCACATGGCAGGTCTTCAGGTAGAGATATCAGAAAACTGGTTCACTTACGCACTAGCGGATACCATGAACTTGTCCTTACTCATGGCAAGAAGATTATCCTTCATGCATCCACATTATTCGTGCTCAAGCGGATCTTGACTTGTAGAAACTGGAGGTCTGGTTTGCATTTTCTGGATCACACACTCAGGTGCCGCTTCCTGTTTTTATCAGCGTCACTATGATACCTCCTCAGCTACTGGAGAAGTAGGTCTTATCGTAGAGCACCGTTGAAGAGGAACTGCTCCGATGTGAACTTTTCGTCGAGCTCTGTGAAAACACAGGAGCGCCGAAACTAAAATTGGAAACTTGACGCCGACAGCGAATTCATTACTGTTCTGTGGCTCACGTAGAAAAAGTTCGATACTCTCAATATAGAATTTGTGGCCGACAACAGTGATTGAACAGAAAGGTTTTAAAGGTATGGTTGTCAGTATTCTATGCCACCATCTTTTGCAATCTTGGTGCTGTTGATGGTTCACTTTCCAGAACAAAGAGTTAGACACACCACTTTTATGCTAAATGCCAATGAAGAATCACTTGGTACCAAGAGACGCCTCCTATCACGATAAGTATCTTGGTGATTGTACTAGTATTGGGCGTCGAACAATAAAAATCTAGGAATAATCAGAACCGTTGTTCGATCCCAAGCTGATACGTGAATGCATATAATTACATATCTCCGAGTGCGTGTGAAAACATAAGCGATAAGACAAAAAACGGAGATCATCTTGAAAATGGTTGCCAACCTAATCTCGTTTGAGCCATTGTCCCATCTGAGATTTTCGTCCTCCTCTTCTGAAGCGGAAGGTGTCAGGCTGCCATGACTTTTTCAGGCATGAATACAGAGCATGCAATGGCATGTGGATCGTCAGAGGCTTTTTTGGTGGCGCGTAATGGGCACCTTTCGGGATCACTAAACTGCGATAGGGATGGTGGCTAGTTGTGTTGCGGATAATCATTGGCACTGACATGGCACTGACATAGCACCTGAGCGTTCAGAGTGGTTCAATATTGGTTTCAAGATCTCGTTTCACAACCAAATTCATCGCGAGAAATCTATCGTCGCATCACCCGATCCCAACGTAATTATCATTTGCATCTTGACAATTCTATTTCCATTCTTTAGTGACAAGGCGCCCGCTCGATGGCGGGCTAAGAAATGGCGCCAGTGCCTCGTGGAAGTCACCATCACAGCTCAAACAGTCAAGGCAACCACAAGCCTCAGACACAGCAGACACTGCAACTACCCGAAACAACTGGATCTTCACCTTTTGACAGGTACTTCACGTCTTTCACTTTTGTTTGCACTTCGTTGGGCCAGGGCCGCACCTAGCATCTATTTCTTCCAATCTCACATCGGCCTTGCAGCCGCTCCATGCACCGTTCTATGCAGCCGCCCGAAAACTACCATTGACACACATGTCTTCTAGAGTCACTCGTTCTTCTGCGAGGCTCGCAGCAGAGCCTGAAAACACTGCCGACGATAACAACATCGACGCTGAACCCAAATCTGCCACGAAGACACCGTCGAGACCGCGGAAGAGAAAAGCATCCATTCGTCCCGAATCGAGTCCCTCTCCTACAGACGCCGAACAGAGCCCTCCTCGACCGAGTATTCGTAGATCGAAGAGACAGAAGACCACCACCACTCCCTTCACTTCTTCCTCAACCACGACACCGCGATCGACTAGATCCTCGAAGAAAGCCGAAGCACAAGACTTGGCAATGTCGAGTAATGGGTACGCTCAAAACAAGGCTACTTACGACGAAGATCTGACAGATTCCAGGTCATCTGCAAAACAACAGAATGAAGATTACCCAAAGCATAAGTCGGGTTCACGGGGGACATCATCGCGGGCAAACAAGAAGCCTACCTCAGGCATGTTGGAAGCCACAAGATCTCCAGCTCATGCTAATGACGGGTTAGATGTCTCACCGCCTTCACAGCCTTCGACTGGTCGAAAGCTCCGTAAGAGAAACTACGCCAAGGACAACGACGTTGAAATGAAAGATCCTGAGCTGGACTCGAAACCCACAAAGCCAGAGAAGATCACGACCCCACCTCCGATGCGTAGAGACAGCAACGATGATATGTCACCTGATGCACCAACAGGAGACGAACCGGATCCCTTCTCTAGCGCTCTGTTTGGACGAGGTGGGCCATCGGGTTTGGCGAACACATTACGGGCTTTGAGTGGGATGATGACAGGAATGGCGTCAAGATTTAGAGACATTCTCAACAATCTTCGTCGAACGGACGACCCGACCATGCAGATGATTGCTCTGGAGGAACTGTCAAATCTGCTACTGGTCTCCAACGAGGATAACCTGTCCGGTCAGTTTTCGCCCGACCCGTACGTCAAGGAGCTGGTGGTACTCATGCAGCCGAACCCCATAACTGGAGAAGAGAATCCTGAGATCATGTTGCTAGCATGCCGATGTCTGGCCAACTTGATGGAGGCGCTGCGAGGTTCAGTTGCCAATGTCGTGTATGGCGGCGCTGTTCCTGTTCTATGCCAGAAGCTGCTGGATGTCCAATACATCGATGTTGCTGAGCAGGCCTTGAGCACACTCTCCAAAGTCTCCTTGGACTATCCTGCAGCCATAGTCAGAGAAGGCGGCTTAACCGCCTGCCTTCAGTATCTCGACTTCTTCGCCACTGGCACGCAACGAACAGCTGTTACTACCGCTGCCAATTGCTGCCGAAACATTCCACATGACTCTTTCCCAGTCATTCGAGACGTCATGCCGATTCTGCAGAATGTCCTGGTCAGCCACGATCAGAAGGTCGTTGAACAAGGCTCCCTCTGCGTCACCCGCATCATCGATAGTTTTAGGTACAGCTCGGACAAACTTGAGCAGCTGATAGATCCACCCTTGTTGCAGGCTATCCTGGGTCTGCTTCTCCCGGGTACAACAAACCTGATTGGCGCCAATATTCACACGGAATTTCTGCGAGTACTAGCCATCGTCGCCAAGAACAGCCCTCGACTGTCGACTGAGCTGCTCAAACTCAATGTTGTGGACACATTGTACCAGATTTTGACTGGCGTCTCGCCACCTGAAGATACTGCAGACGCTGCCTCTAACATAGACAGTGTTGTAATCATGCAAGCCCTGATCCATCGACCACGAGAACAGATATATGAGGCATTGAATGTCATCTGCGAACTGCTTCCACGTATTAGCATGGACGGTCTCTATGACGACATCTCGTCTGACGATTCTAGTATACATCTTGATTCAAGCTCAGAGCAGCGTTTGAATCTGTTGAAGGAGTGCAAACCTCAGACACGTCGATTCGCCATGGTACTCTTGCCGACCTTGACCGATGCCTATTCAAGTACCGTCAACCTGAGCGTTCGCCAGAAAGTGTTGACAGCACAACTCAAAATGCTGTCCAACCTAGACAGTGAAGTCATCGAAGATGCATTGCGACCGGTCCCGTACGCGTCATTTCTGGCGTCAATACTCTCACAGGAGGATCATCCCAGTCTCGTCATGTTCGCTTTGCAGGCTTCGGAGCTACTGTTTGAAAGATTGGAAAGCATTTATCGATATCAGTTCTATCGAGAGGGTGTGATTAACGAGATCAAGACTTTGGCTGCTCGTGCTGCGGAAATCGAGGCTCGACCAATCTCTATGAAGGACAGTCAAACCTCAGTCAATACTGCCACGAATGGCACGACGGTAAACAGGAATGACAACAAAGCTAATGACGAAGATTCTAACAGCGAAGATGATGAAGGTGATGACAACGAAGATGATGATGACGATGAGGACGAAGACCGAGACGAGGATATTGTCATTCGTGACGACGGTGACATTGACGATGACAGAAGCGAAGAATCGGATCATGACGATGTTCACGAACCGCTTGCCATACCCGGAATCCAAGACTTGGTCATACTCCGAGCCAAAGCATTTCTTGAAAAGTACGATACAGACGCCGCCCGAGAAATGCGAGAAAAGGCCGAAGCAATCCGCAACGACCTTCGACACCTTGCCAGTGCAATCAGACAGCACTACAGTGGGTCGTCGGATGAGCTCGCTGGACGTGAGCTTTTCCAAAAGTTGGCCAGTTATTTCGATGGAGATGCGTTGGAAAGCATTACAAGCTCGGAACTCCTTGATTCAGGCATCATTCGCTTACTCGGCGAGTTCTTGAAGCCTGAGGCAGAGCTTACAGGTAACGCGCGAGGAGATTTTATTGCCGCTTTCATGAGCCACGTCGGTCAAGCCAAGATCAAGACATCAAACACTTCTTCCACATCGACTGCATTCACGGTTCTGGTGCATAAGTTGCAAGACCTCCTGAGTCGAGCTGAGCATTTTGAGGTCTTAACCGTCAACAGCAATGCATCAGAAAACAGTCGGAGCAGCTCGACCTCTCTGCTCTCACGACAGATCAGGTTGAAGCTCAATGCAGACGACGAGAGCAACATCCCACCTAGTTACCGCGATATGATCGTATCAATTCATGCTATTGCTACCTTCAAAGCACTGGACGACTATCTGCGACCCCGAATTATGCTGTCCGAACGACCTTCCTCAGGACGCCGTCGGGATATGCTTCAACAGCTCGCAAACGCCAGAATGGCCCAGCTGTCTGGCGCAGCTGACTCAGGCTTATTCTCTCCTTTTGGTAGCGAACTTGGAACCATCCCGACAAGCTCAAGTCCTCGAAGCGGGTCCAGACCAAGCTCGAGAGCGATGCCACCAGCACCATCATCTAAGCCTCACGAGGACAGACCGAAGGTGGAGAAGACTGCTCGCCGAAGATCTAGTCGACAACAGCCTGTGCCAGAAGCATTAGACTCAGCTCCTGCCCCATCTCTGCCACCTGAGCCAAGCACGGAAGATCCGTCAAACCACCTTGAAATTGTTGATGAGAAGAATGTGGAGGACGATGATACAACTAGGGATGAAGCAGGCGGGCTTGATCATCTCGATGCCATTGTTGGTGAGCTCGAAGAAGAGGGTTCTGGTGATGAGCGAGACCCTGGCGCTGTGAATATGGAGTTCGCGTCAAGCGGTAGAGTCACGGCAAGACGAGAAGATGGCTCCCGAGTCTATACTCCTCGACAGCCTGGAACGCCGGTTTCTGCGAGCAGAAAACCTTCAGAGCAATCACCAGCAGCGCCAAGCATGACTTCAAGTCAAAAACGTCCATGGACCAACACACCGTCGCCGCCGGAATGGCACATTGAATTCAGCATTGATGGCAAAGAGATACCAGACAATATCACTATTTACAGAGCAGTGCATCACAACCGTGAGCAGGTCAATGATGCTACTGGCCGAACCGTATGGGCCGGCATACATGAAGTGAAGTTCCGAAGAGTCCCCGGACCAGCGCCAGTCTCCAAGCTTTCAACGTCCGAAGAGGACACCCAAGCCCGTAAGCAGGATGGCCTTCCTGCGTCACTTGATGGACACCCCATCACATCATCTATTCTGACATTGCTGGGGATATTGCACGAGCTCAATGCCGGCCTCGATGACGTCCGAGAAGCCGTTGGTCGTACTGGCATAAAGCTCTATCCCGAACCTCTTGCTTCTTTCATCAACACCAAACTCACGGCGAAGATGAATAGACAGCTTGAGGAGCCCTTGATAGTGGCTAGCAACTGTCTTCCGGATTGGAGTGAAGATCTAGCACGATCTTTTCCCTTCCTGTTCCCCTTCGAAACACGACATCTGTTCCTGCAGTCCACCTCTTTTGGATACTCAAGATCTATTACGCGATGGCAGAACAGCCAAGAGAACAATGATGATCGGCGTGACCGTCGCCGTGATGACAGACCTCTCATGGGTCGACCACAACGACAGAAAGTACGTATTGCTCGAACAAAGATGCTTGAATCTGCTATGAAAGTCATGGATCATTTTGGTCCTTCACCCAGCATCCTTGAAGTTGAGTATTTTGAGGAAGTTGGTACCGGTCTTGGTCCTACACTAGAATTCTATTCAACTGTCTCTAAAGAGTTCGCGAAGAAGCAACTCAAGCTCTGGCGCGAGAACGATACCGATCCAAATGATCAGTATGCCTTCGGCAAGAGTGGACTCTTCCCTGCGCCAATGAGCCAGGAGGATAAAGAGACGGAGAAGGGCAAAAAGATCCTTCATGCCTTCAAAATGCTCGGCATGTTTGTTGCTCGGTCAATGCTCGACTCTCGAATCATTGATATCAATTTCAGTTCGACTTTCTTTAAGCTCGATGAGGACAGCACACTTTCTATCTCCCTTATGCGGACCGTTGATCAAGATCTTGCGAACTCGATGGCACAATTACAAGCTTACGCCAACAGAAGAGCTAACATACAGGCCGACACGTCTCTCACCACAACCCAGATGGCAACCTCAATCCAAAACCTCACTATCAGAGGTGCAAGTCTCGAAGATCTCAGTCTTGACTTCACTCTCCCAGGCTACCCGTCAATCCACCTAATCGAGAATGGTTCTGAGACAGAAGTCACGAACGACAACCTCCCTCTCTACATCCAGAAGGTCCTCGACTTCACTCTCGGCCCCGGGGTCCAATCTCAAATCTCCGCCTTCCGCCAAGGCTTCTCTCAAGTCTTCCCCTACACATCTCTCCGCGCTTTTACCCCCACCGAGCTAGTCATGCTCTTCGGCCGCGTGGACGAAGACTGGTCCCTTGAAACCCTCACCGACAGTATCAAAGCAGATCACGGCTTCAATATGGATTCCAAATCCGTGCGCAACTTACTCCAAGTCATGTCCGAACTCACACCTGCTCAACGACGTGATTTCTTGCAATTTGTCACAGGAAGCCCGAGGTTGCCGATTGGAGGATTCAAGAGCTTGACGCCAATGTTTACGGTTGTGTGTAAGCCGAGTGAGCCGCCATTTTCGTCGGATGATTATCTGCCGAGTGTGATGACTTGTGCGAATTATTTGAAATTGCCGGACTATTCGGATGTTGGAGTGTTGAAGGAGAAGTTAGGTGTTGCGATTAGAGAAGGCCAAGGTGCGTTTCATCTCTCGTAGAAATCGTCAGCTTTCGAGGAAGGTAGTCGGTCAATGATTGACGGATGACGGATATGGAGGGTTGATTATTAGGTCGTGTGGGTCTTGCATGAGATTGGGTGAGGCAGTGAAAGTGTTCCAAAGCCGGCATTTACAGGAGGGGTAAAAGGCTGACAGGCGGACGAGGTTTAAAACACCTTTTTAGTGCTATGGAGGTACGATATTGAAACACAGTACGATGCATGTGGTAATGAAACAAAGGTACGCGAACAGAAACATATGTAGGTTAAGATTTCCATGAGCCTAAGAATGAACCAACCATTGATCAAGTGTGTTTGTGTCTGTATGAAGTAAACCAGTGAAAGGCATGTATGCTTCTTATACCAATTGTGGTTCGGCGCTCTAAGCCTCAGGATTCTTGAGGTACCTGCAAGCCAGCTAAGCGAGGGAGCCACGCTGTGAGTGGTTGTCGATATAGGTCATATTTGGGATACACCTCAGGCTCAAAGCTTCTGTATGCATACTCGACATTCATGATGAAATGAAGTATTTTTTTTTAAAGCGGGAAGTGTAACTCTTTGGGCAGCAAATGACTGTAAGATCCGAACAAAGAAGCAGATCAAAAGTATTATCCCGGCAACGATTTGATTCGAAAGACGTAGTGGTACAGGACAATCTGATGAGATATCAGCTAAATGTGATCTGAAGCCTTGAGCTCTCGCAAAATATGTTATGAAAGCGGCTTGTATATGAGAGCAAGAATTTCACGTGATGGCGCATTGAACCGACCTCTAGTCCACGCACAGCGAGAGCATGTATGAGTGTTATTTGCATCGGCTTGGAATTTAGGAATGTAACTTTGTAGGGACATGAGTGGTCAATGATTTCTATCTCGATGACCTACGGATTTGTCTTCGTGCTAATACCCGTTTCTTACACGGTTTCACGGTCAAGCATACCGGCCCGCCATCCAATCCCTCATCGTCTCGGCTGGTTTTACTTTCTTCCTTGCCTCCTCAACCGCCTTTGCATACGGCGTTTGCAACGGTGCAGTAGTGAACGCTGGCTGGTGGTTATTGGAGTACAGCTGTGTGTATTCGTCGAGTGTGCTAGAACTTGACTTCTTGTCTGTATCGGCCTCAGCTTGTCTTCGGCTGGGTGAGATAGTTGGGTTGTAGTGGTGCTGCTTTGGCCTCACTAGAGGTGCAGTGTTGCCTGTACCTGTGCCTGACATGTTCGGGCGAGGAAGCGTTGTGGTTGCGGCGCGGGTTGGGCGAGTTAGATGCTGCGGTCCATTTGTGCTCGGGATCGTGCTCGTCAAAGAGGATTCTGACGACGACTTCGCATGGCTTTTGGTCCTACGAGTATGGTGGATTTTCTTTGTCGAGACTCCTTTCTCCGACCGACTAAGCTCATCCTCCTCGATGATGATGTCGAGCTTCGCTTTGGCCTTTGCTCGTAAACTACGTTGCAGTTTGCGCTTTTGGTACTGATGCTCGCGAAGCTGGAGGGTGAAAAGGACCAGATTGAGCAACCAAACAAGGGAGCCAGTGGCGACGGCGGCGATTTGCAAGTCACCTATGAGGTACAGAGTCGGGTTGCATCTGCGCGTGAAGACGTTTGCGAGAGTGCAGGCACGGACGGATTGATTTGAAGTGTTCGAGCTTGAAGGCTGAGGAGTTGTGGTTGGTGGTGTGAGAGTAGGAGCTAGCGGGTTCGAGTCAGAAATCGAGCGGCGTACTGGGTTCAAGATGTGGCGGAAGGAGAGGGTTGAGAGCGTGGGCTTTGAAGAATTGCCTGGGTGCACGAAGGCGGATGAGGTGATGACGGCTGGCCGCCAGGATCGGTAGACACCAGAAATACCAGCGAGGATGAGGAAGGCCAGAAGCAGAATCAGTGTGGTGAGGCTGAGATAGACATGTAATTTTGAAGTGGTGATTGGAGCCGAGCGTCTGCTTCGGCTCTTCAAATAATCCTCTGAGGATGTGTTCCCATTCTTGCTGCGCTTTAGCACAAGCTTGACAAGAAAGCAGAGGCTAATGATGAATGTGACAAGGAGCGGAATGAGTGGTAGACAGTCCGGCCAGTCGCCTTGAAGAAGTCCACTACTGTGGAAGAAGTTAGAGTTCCAGATGGGTATTGTCGCTGTGAAAAGAGATATTGAGACTAGAGAGAATATTGCATTGAGTATGTGTAGCACAAATAGTGGTCGGCCGGCAGATCTATGGCGTCGCTGCCTGTGGTGGTGGTGGTGGTGAGATGAAGAGTGACTGGAAGAAGTTTTCGAGCCCATGATCAGTTTGTGAACTGTGACTCTAAGTTTGCTGCTATTGATGCTGGTTTGTTTTGTACAGACCCGGATCGCGCTGCGACTGGAACAGGTCTTGGGTGACTCAGATGTGATTGAAATTGCTGTGGTGAGGATTCTTCACTCGTCGCTTTGAAAGATGCGCACTGACCAGAGCACGGAATGTGAAGCGCCAGGATGAAGTCGTCCGATGCAAAATGGTCGTGTCGAAAAGGAACGCACCAGGCGTTAACAAGAAATGAAGTATCAATAGTAGAAGTGTTACTCAACACATGTCAAGCAGCCTGGCCTTCACCAAGGTCTTTCCACAAGTAATGGATGGACAGTCACACATATTGTTCAAGTCAAGGAAAGAAACCTGGGGAAATGAGTCTAGGCTCCTTTCAACACTGTGGGAGTCAGGAACAGGACATCAACAGACTTGATGGTCACAAAAGATGATCATTGGATGTCAGTCTTCAAGAGAAAAGACTGAAAGTAGGGCCATTTATTCGTTTGGCTTGCTCCGGTCGCAGGTTCTCATGGCTTCCTCGCAACATCTGCGCAAAATGGTAAATGGTTGGCCAATGTGTGTTTGAGCCACGTCCTGAAACTTGTTGTAAAGCAAAAGAAAGCCAGTGAAGTGTTTCGGAAGCAGTAGGAACACTGGTGCTGTGCAATCTGATTGGCGGGCACATCTCAGGGGTTTCAGTACGCGTAGAGACCGGCAGTGCCGTGGCGCATCTGATGTGGCTGCTTGTCCCAGCCACTAAGCACGGACTAACTGCCCGACGGCCTTGGACTCGCTTAGGCAGGAACCCCTCGTTCCCTTTCATCGCATGCTTTCCAAGTTTCTTTTCGAAGCTCGAGTGAGCATACATGGCCTTATCTACTTGGTTTATGCAGTGCCTTACAGGAACCAAATGATAAACCTGAAAAGATCCATGAGTATGCTGTCGCTCAATTTAACTTGGTTTCCAGGAAGCGCTCGGAAGTCAAATCCCTGTTATGCATAGCTACCAATGACATCAGTGGTTGTTTTTTTTGCTCGTCCCTACAGCTCACTCATCAACATCGTGTATCCTGCTTCATTATTAAGGTGTCTATAGCATCCTGGCACGCGACTCATGACATCCGTCACTACCGTCCGCTACGACTCTCGTTTGGTTCTATTGTTAGTGATTTTCAAACCACAGGCATTAAAGCTTCATCTAATTCTTTCCCTTGATTGATCTTTGAGTGTACATGTACGAATACTTGCGATTTGCGGTTCATTTTCTGGCGCAGAGCCTTTGTTGAGTGACTGCCACCACTGCTAATGGCATAAGATTGTTTGGAGGAATCTTCAGCCACCATGACAGGGCACCCACTTACCACGATTGCGAGCTCTGCACTTGACTATGAGACCACCCCAGTAACCAAGCCTCCTCCTACCGAAGCCCCTGGTAGCGTGCCATGGAATTCTTCAACACCTCAGCCTCGACTAAGGATAGACTCGGAGTCGACTTTGACAAATGATGGAAAATCTGATACAGAAGGCGTTTCCAATGCTGCACAGACTGCGCAAGCTGCGACCTTCTCTGAAAGACCTCAATTGGCAGACAGAAAGTTCGAAACTGAGATACAGCAACCGGCCGAGACAAGATCGTTGTTAACAGACCATCAAAGACGCTCGACGGAAGCGCGGCCAAATGCCCACAGTCCAGCCGTAGATGAGTCGTCTGATACCGAGTCTTCATCGGACGATGACGAACCCCACATCGACCTCCAGAGACAACGCTCTCTACCTGAACGCAAAGACCTTACCCCTCGCGAGTTGAACAGAGCGCGTATGCGGCCGTGGAGTGGTGGCAAACAACATCACGTACATGTTGGCAACGAGCATTTCCAAGGCTATGGCAAAATAGCGAAAGACGGCAGGCTCAATGTAAAAATCAGTGAGAAAGCAAACACCGGCTATCTTGCAAAGGCGCTTGGCAATGCGTTGCAGAGCCATCTTCATCCGCATGCGAAACAGGCTAAACAGGACGCACTTGATCTGAAGAAACAGTATCAAGAGCAAAACGGATCAACGAAAGTCCCTCGCATGAACATCGTAGTTATGGTCATAGGTAGCAGAGGAGATATCCAACCTTTCGTTGCCATTTCCAAAATCCTAGTATCCAAGTACGGCCATCGTGTCAGAATCGCCACACATCCAGCTTTTCGCAAATTCATCGAAGATGAAATGGGTCTTGAGTTCTTCTCGATCGGTGGTGACCCCAGCGAATTGATGAGCTTCATGGTTCGGAATCCTGGTCTACTTCCCTCCTTTGAAACGCTTACGTCTGGCGAGGTTGGACGCCGGAGGGAGCAAATGTACGAGATGTTTCAGGGCTTCTGGAGAGCATGTATCAATACTACTGATGACGAGAAGGACACGGCCAATCTGAAGCTGCTAGGCAAGAAATTTCCATTCGTGGCCGATGCTGTTATCGCCAACCCAGTATCGATGGCCCATTACCACTGTGCCGAGAAGTTGGGAATACCTCTGCATATGGTCTTCACTTTCCCATATACACCAACATCAGCATTTCCTCATCCTCTCGCGAACATCAAATCCTCGAGTACTGACAGGGAGTACACCAACTACATGACTTACCCACTGATAGACCTCATGACCTGGCAAGGTCTTGGTGATTTGGTCAACCGATTCAGAGTTAAGACTCTAGGTCTAGAGCCCGTCTCAACATTATGGGCACCTGGACAGTTGACACGCATGAGAGTGCCCATGACATATCTTTGGTCACCAGGTCTGGTCCCAAAGCCGGAGGACTGGGGTCCAGAAATTGACATCGCTGGCTATGTCTTTCTTGATTTAGCCAAAACTTACAAACCTCCTGAAGATTTGGTGAAGTTTCTGAAAAGAACCGAAGCGGACACACGACCGATCATTTACGTAGGGTTTGGTTCGATATCTGGCATCAAGGACGCCAAGGCCTTCTGCGAGCTAATTTTCGAAGCTACCGTTCAGGCGGGGGTGCGAGCTATCGTAAGTAGAGGTTGGGGTGGCATGGGTGATGGCATGGACATACCAGATGGCGTCTTCATGATCGACAATGTCCCACACGACTGGCTCTTCCCTCAGCTTGATGCAGTTGTGCACCATGGTGGTGCTGGCACAACTGCTGCCGGCATCAAACTGGGCAAACCCACGATGATTGTACCCTTTTTCGGTGATCAGCCGTTCTGGGCTGATATGATTAGTCGGGCAGGAGCAGGTCCCAAAGAGGTCTATCCTCTGAAGAAATTGACCGTAGAGAGGTTTGCTGACGGCATCAAGCAATGCCTGCAGCCGTCCGCTAGGGAAGCTGCGCAAGCTATTGCAAAGAGCATAGCTCTTGAAGGCGATGGAGCTGAAAATGCTGTGGACTCGTTTCATAGATCGCTACCACTCAGTGGACACCATTCTATGCGATGCGATGTGTTTGACGACCGGGTCGCAGCATGGCACGTCAAGCATACAGGTACAAAACTCTCTGCACTGGCTGCCGATCTCCTTGTCGAGAATAAGCAACTCAATTGGAACGACCTCAGCTTAGCCCATCATAAGAAATGGGCAGACTTCTCGGGCCCTGGCGAGCCTATCACTGGTGCTGGAGGTGTAGTAGTCGCTACTTTTCAAGAAGCATTTCATGGCATCAGCACTATACATGACTCAACTAAAGCAGACTGGAAGAAGATTGAGAAAAGACGACAGAGGCGGAGGGGCAAGTCAGTCAGTAATGCTATTGTCCTGCCTGGAAAGATTGCACAGCAAGCTCGTAAGTCGCGTGAAGAGAAAGACCACAGTGCCGAACCAGCGACGGACATGCCTCTAAACCTGACAGGCGAAGCGGCCCCAATCCGAAAACCTACACTACCAACCGTTGTAGCAGATTGTGGTCATACAAGCCGACCACAACAATACCGGACAGATACTACATCAACACTTGGTGGGCAAGCAGCACCAGTCGTGCTCCTAGAGGATGTTGGCAAAGGTTTCGGCCATTCGGTAAAAGCTTTGGTGCTGTTACCTCTGGACATGCTTAATGCAGTAACTTTGGGTTTCCGAAATGCACCCCGCCTGTACGGCGATCGGACTGTCCGACCACCACCACAGAATATAAAAGGCTTCCGACAAGGCACCAAAATTGCCGGACAGGAGCTATGGTATGGTTTTTATGATGGGACAACAGGATTGGTTCGAATTCCGTACTTGGCTACTCATGAAGACGGCATTTCCGGCTTACCTAAAGGTGTCGCGCGTGGGATGGGTGGCCTCGTGCTCAAGCCGATAGCCGGCACTCTCGGACTGGTCAACTGGACCGGCAAGGGATGCTATGCTTCATTGCGCAAGCTGCTCCGAGACACCGAGAAAACCGAAAGATGGTTGCGCCGAGCACGGATGGCGCAGGGTACTAGTGAGGTTAAAGAGCTCCGGGAACAAGAGGAGAAGGAAAGGCAGGCGAATGATCCGATCGCTGCAGGTTCCCGACATGACGGGAACCTCGAACATGCACGAACCTTGGCACTGACGAAATGGACCACTGACAATCGACAAAAGCTCGAAGAAGCGCGCGAAAAGGAGAAGCGCAGATCAACCATGCTCGCACGCGGATGAGCAGGCCTGCTACAGTTTGATTAGTCAGGTGGAGCTACCTATCCAGGACCTTAGTGTCTGGATATATACTTCCGCATAACTCTTTCTCTGCTCTTGATCTGTCCAGCCTCAACGGCTGGGTTTGACTTCATACGAGCCAAGACTCACGCAGCAATTCTACAGGGACTTCGGCGATTTGAGCTTTGAGATTCAATGGGATCATATACGCTGAAGAAGATTCGGTGGCTATGACCGAATGATGACAGAAGCGGTGAGCTCAATAACCAAACCTAGTTCTTATACAATGACCAAGCACTACTCAAGTCAAGTTTGGAAGCCAATCTTTCTTGCCAAGAGGAGCAACACCTGCCCACACGCACTTGTCAACGAGACTTCTGCTTGCCCTCATATTAGCTGTCGGAAAAAACATTTCCCATCCTGGATGTGGGATGCAGCAAGAAGCTATTCGTTCTTACTGTGAAATGAGCGCGTTAGGAAAGCGATGGCGAGGCTGTACATGGGAGGCACAGAATGCATGCAACCATGTATGTCATTCTGGTGTGTTTAGGTTGTACTTCTAAACGAATCAGCGTTTGGCGATAAGACGCGGCTCCAACGATACGGGCAACCGCACATTGCCGTCAGATTTCGTCCAGCACAGCGTGTTGACCGCTGATTGACATATCACTGTAGAATAATAATAACTTCTAACATTGACGGCGACGGGGTTGGCATTACTCGATGAGAAATAGAATGTTGGGAGAACGCGTCAATGAATATGCTCATTTAGCTCGTCAGCTCGTAAAGGTGCACAACAAAGGATACGCTGACCACTGGATCAATTCCTTCTTCGGGAAGAGAAGGCCGAACAACGAACGAAAGTCGGAACGACTGCAGACCAGGCCCACACCCTCGAGACCTGCAAGGCACAGCACGGTTCCGTGTTCTCCACCAACACCCGGTACCATGACTTATTATGGTGAGACCGAATTAGTTGACTGGATGAGGCCCAGTGCTTGACTGTGATCGTCGGCAACAACGAGGTTTCACTTTCATCGTAATCTCTCCGTGACATAACACTGTACCAGAGGCAAAAATAACAAGTTCCGATAAACAGAAGCAAAGGAGAATTGCAATTATAGGCGGCCCTCGAGAATATTGTGGGCCCTCGAATCGAAAACGCATCCCAGAAAGCAAATGATAGTTCATGCTAGCCATAATAGTAGTTCTCTCAGTGGCTGAAACTTCACATGCATACGTTTCTTATCACGGCGAACATGGAATTAAAAGTCTCATGAGTGGTTGGAGGGGCAAACCAATCTGTAGCATGACGGTGGGATGGTGGGATCGGCAAACAAAGACGCATGACGAGACCCAGAAGGCCCGTGTGTACTGCCCAGAATAACGCCTAATTTCAATTCTTTTTGTGCTTGTATTAGGTCGATAATCGGCAAAGTAGGGTCTAGTTCTCACCCAGAAGACTGGAAGGCACGCGGAGGGGCAGAACTACTCCGTCACCGGCGATACGAAGCTTTCTTTTCCCCAGCACAAATCGTACCAAGCTAGAACGTACGGCCAACCGGCCATGTTTGCTGGGGAAACTGCTGCAGAACAAGAGCCACACTTCTGCCGCATCCAGAAACTGTTGTCATTGCCTTATCCTTGCTCGTGCTCTTTATTATCTATCGTAGCTGCTCTTGCTTCTTGTCGCTTCTCTTCTTTCTCTTGATCATACTAGCATCTTGAGATTTACCTTGAGCACACTCCTACCCTCGAAGACTCCTTCCGATCTTGTGAGAAATAAATTGCATTGACAGTACATCTTCCGGAACCTTATCTTTCCACCAGTTGCCAACATGGTAAGCTATCGATCAGACTGCGCAAACTCATGGGACTGTTGCTGACGCTGTCTGTGCAGGCTGACAACGTCTACACCTCGAACACGGTCAATGTAAGTCTTTCTAAACATTCTTACACATGAGAAACATGCTGACTTGGAATGCAGTTGGCCAAATACATGAAACTTGACCAGAAAGGAAAGGTTCTCGCCGAGTACATCTGGATTGACGGCAGCAACGGTCTGCGAAACAAGACAAAGGTATGCTCAGTCCCACCACCGCCGGGCTTGTTCCACGTTGTTTTGTTCGGCTCTGGAAATTTCTCGACGCATGCACGCGGTTATTTTGGTACTGGTTTCAACCCCACAGCCATACCCCAACGGCAGTAGCACTGCGTCAGCGTTCTCAGCCACCGCCGAGCTTGAAGCGGTCAGAGCGACATTCCACCACAGTGAGGCATATTACGATCACCAAGCCTCTGTGTGACGCCATCCCTTGTTTCCGAGTTTTGTGATTGACGTCGAGCGACTGATCTTGCTGGCTGCACTACTGCACAACGTGTGAACTCTTTACTGATACGCTGCTTAGACACTAGCCAAAGCCCCAAAGAGCATTGATGATCTCTCCGAATGGAACTTCGACGGCTCGTCCACCGGCCAAGCTCCGGGTGACAACTCCGATGTCTACATCCGACCCGTCGCCATGTACCCCGACCCAATAAGACTAGGCGAGAACATCTTGGTCATGTGCGAGACTTGGGACCCTGATGGCACACCAAACAAGTTCAACTACAGACACGATGCTGCACGACTGATGGAGGCAAACAAGGAACACAAGATCTGGTTTGGTCTGGAGCAGGAATATACACTTCTTGGCCCTGATGGCTACCCATATGGCTGGCCTAAAGGCGGTTTCCCAGGCCCTCAAGGCCCATACTACTGCGGTGTCGGTACCGGTCGTGTCTTCTGCCGAGACATCGTCGAGGCCCACCACAAGGCCTGCATGTACGCCGGTATCGAAATCTCTGGTACCAACGCCGAAGTCATGCCTGCGCAATGGGAGTATCAGGTTGGTCCATGCGAGGGTATCAACCTCGGTGATCAGCTGTGGGTATCTCGCTGGCTGCTGCACAGAATTGCCGAAGAATTCGGTGCTAAGGTTTCCTTTCAACCCAAGCCGGTTCCAGGTGACTGGAACGGTGCTGGTCTTCACACCAACGTCTCCTCTAAGGAGATGCGGGATGAGGGTGGTATGAAGCACATTGAAGCAGCCATGCAGAAACTCGAGGGGCGCCACCTTGACCACATGAAGGTTTACGGTGAGGGTAATGAGGCTCGAATGACTGGTGCACACGAGACATCAAGCGTTGACAAGTTTACATGGGGTGTTGCCAACCGAGGCTCATCTGTCCGAATTCCACGAGCTTGTGCCAAGGAAGGTAAGGGCTATTTCGAGGACCGAAGACCGGCATCCAACGGTGATCCATACCAGATCACTGGTATAATCGTGGAGACCATGTATGGCGCTCTTCCCGAGGAGAAGTAAATATTATACCCTTGAGCATGGAGTTTTGGTGGGTAGCTTAGTTTGCCATTAATCTCGAGCGCAGTCATTTGTGCTTAGATGCTATTAGAGCTAGATCACAATGATACATTGAAGATGCAAGATGTTCTCATATCCTGGACACGTTCGTCTTATTCACCACCTCGGAGCCTCTTTCAGTTATCTACCATGAAGCAACAGCAGGAGCGCGTATACTGCGAGACGTACCTGCTGCACAGGCATGACTATCTGGCACAAGTCTTTGGCACTCTTTTATCACTTCGAGTTTCTTTGATCTTTCCATCAAACACTCACTACTTCATGACTATCTCTGGGCTCTACAAGTGTGAAGGTGTTCATATACGGAAGACTTGAGACAGTTGCAAGTTATCCACCATCTTAAAAAGTCAGCCATCTTGTCGCTCAAACTCGTCTCGACCGAACCAATATATAAGAAGTGCCGTTGTCACTTTATCACAAAGAAGCTTGAAGCTCTGAAGGTCGCATGAGGTTCCATATCAGTAACGTGACGTACAGCCTTGTGCCGCTCTTCGACGTTCATGCACGACCCCAGTCGATCTTATCTCTCTGCACCAAGCTTTAACTCAGCCTACCTATCAGCTGCCTCAATCTAATCGCACACCCTAATGGGCACTCCAGAGCTTCCACTCAGAACCCGAGCTTCTGGTTCTTTCGAACCATGACTTGGAGACAGCGTAAGCATTCAAGCTTCACCTGCGATCTGGCTAACCATTGTATGAAAAGGTCCATCCCGGTTAATCAGATTTGCCAACACCAAATGCAGAGTCCTCCACACGGATCTAAGCAGCGGAAAGTCAACTGGTGCATTCCTTGGCCATCTGACCCTTGCGACAGACAAGCAGAAAGTGATTTCTTGGCCATGGCTTCGGCTGAGGTATTGGTAAACAAATCAATTCATTAAGCACAAAAACTTCCCGATCTTATCATCAGGTGAATTTCTGCACATGGACAACGAGGCTGTGAGGTTTCGATAGCTTGCCGCAAGTAATTTCGAGAGTAGCGAGCCACATCTGCTAGCCGTGGACAGCAAGCGGGCTTGGCCTTGACCAGATAGAGACCTTTTCACAGCATGCACCTTCCGAGAGACATTCGCGCACACTGCAAGGTAAGCGAATATGCAAGTTGAACGCACAACTGAAATGCGACTTGTTTTTTTCAACTCATGGTAATTGCTTTTGTGAAACGTGCTTCTTACACAACGTGCGTAGACTGAAGCTTGGTGTTGTCGCAAGTCTGGATTCTGGAATTGTCGAACAGGCACGTAGGAGTGACAAAACTCCTCACGTGCTGTCTCGGAGGACTTTCTTGCACGAGAGATTGGAGCTATGATTCTCCACCCGTCATCCCAGCCCTTGCCTGCAGGACAATGCGCCGGCGTCAACCTTGTTGGACCTCGCGCAACAACCCTGTTTGCCAAGCTGATAAGTCGATCAGTTTTGATTGGTCGAGCACGACTTTATGGCAAACCAAAACATCGATCATGATATTCATCGTCACAGGGTTCCCACGCAATAACAAATTTCAAAAGATAGGAACCTCGTTTCGCCGACTTCGGCAGTCAGCCTATGGCCGGAAGCAGAATGTGGAAGCACATGGCAAATGAGCAACCAAAGATGCACACAACAGTACCACCAGCTGAGGGCACCCTTCTGCACGACATGAAGGGACTTCTATTTCTGAAATTAGTTAGACTGTTCGAAAAGGTTAGCATTGAGCCACGATTCGAGCATCTCGTGGTCATCGATGCGATCCAAATATGCTCGCCGAGCGAAAGAAGGCCCTTATCTTTCGCAAACCAAAAGAGCCTCGTATCACATACAATTTAGATCGATTTGGAAACAACCAGACTTTCCCACCACTCACAACACAATACAGTATCTAGCCAAGACAAAGGAAGCAGCCGCTATGCATTTCCCCATTGCTTGGCAGGTATGGTTGAGTATGGTTGCCAGCAAGATCTGATGAGTGGATGGTATGACTTTACAAAGCATTGATAGGAGAAAAGACAGCAGATAAAGTCGGGACGAAAGGGAGCCAGACGTGCCCCCACCAGAAACAGTGCCAAATTAACACTGTGCATTGGCGTTGGGATCCGCTGGAAGCCCCAAGCAAGCTCCGAGCTCACATCTGGCGTCCGTCATTGCATGACAGCAGCCGAACTACGCCTCGACTTCCCAATAGTTCCACCTTGTATCGCGTTCGTTTTATGACCACACATGTTCTCGCTCGGTATTTAGTCCTCGACCCATATCTTTCCTAGGGACCTTCTGACAACCCGTCCGTTCTTGTTTTCTTGTCGACGTCGTTCGCAGTTTTCTCGTTCATTGACGAGACTGCTTTTACCTGTTCAACAGCAGCCACATCGTGTTTGCTATATTAAAAGACCTCACAAAGTCGTCCCTTCCTACATCAACAGTGAAAGTACCTTCCTGCTTCAACACTAATAGCGGTTTGCGACCAACAGACTCACCATGTCGGGCACCCCCGAGACGCACGATGTGTTTGTCCCATCGTATGCCTCATACAATTGGATCGGAGGTCCAGCCGACTTCGGCCTAACAACAAACGATGTGACGGGCGGTGACTCGACGACAGAGAATTTGAACAAATGGTTTCAGTCGGGAGATTCTGCTTACATTATTGTGGCTTCGGCCATGGTGAGTTCGGAGCGCTGCTGTACGCAACCATGACGGATCGCTAACTGCGCAAACAGGTGTTGGTCATGGTACCGGGTCTGGGTTTTCTGTACTCTGGTCTCGCTCGAAGAAAGTCAGCTCTGTCACTGATGTGGGCTTGTATGGTTGCTGGTTCAGTCATCACCTTTCAGTGGTATTTCTGGGGTTTCTCTTTGACCTTCTCCGGAACCGGCACCAGTGGCTTCATTGGTGACTTGAAGCATTTCGGTTTGATGGGTGTTCTAGGTGCTCCAGCTGTGGAGACGCCTCTAGTCTCTACTTTGCTCTATTCGTTCTACCAGGTATGTATTTTCAGCGCGCTTATGAATTTCATAGCTAACAGGCTCATAGATGCAATTCTGCGCTGTCACAGCTGCTATCATTGCAGGCGCGGTTGCTGAACGAGGTCGACTGCTGCCCTTCACCATCTGGATCTTCCTCTGGGCTACTCTTGTCTACAACCCGATTGCCTGCTGGGTTTGGAACCCGAATGGATGGGCATACAAGTTTGGTGTCATGGACTATGCCGGTGGTGGGCCTGTCGAAATTGGCTCTGGCATGTCTGCTTTGGCATACTCCATGGTCCTTGGCAAGCGCCAAGAGAAGATGATGCTCAATTTCCGACCTCACAACGTTTCTTTTATCCTTCTCGGAACTGTCTTTCTATGGTTTGGATGGCTCGGCTTCAACGGTGGTTCTGCCTTCGGTGCCAACCTCCGTGCTACAATGGCTTGCTGGAACAGTAATCTCACTGCTACCTTTGCCGCGTTCACTTGGGTCCTGCTAGATTACAGACTCGCGCGCAAGTGGTCCATGGTCGGCTGGTGTTCTGGCACCATCTCCGGTCTTGTCGCGGCCACGCCAGCATCCGGTTTCGTTACTCCTTGGGGCTCAGTTGTTCTTGGTATGATTACCGGCATCGTATGCAATTTTTCTACCAAGATTAAGTACTGGATTCGAATTGATGACTCTATGGACGTGTTCGCTGAGCACGGTATCGCAGGTATGGTTGGTCTATTGCTCAACGCATTTTTTGGCGCCGACTACATCATCGGCCTTGATGGTGTGAATACCGGAATCATCAACGGAGGCTGGCTTAACCACAACTGGAAGCAGTTGTATATCCAGATTGCCTATATTGTTGCCTGCACGGCCTACGCATTCACTGTCTCCGCCATCCTTGCCTACATTGTCAACTATATCCCAGGCCTACACCTTCGAGCCTCGGAAGAAGCTGAACTCCTTGGTATGGATGATGACCAACTTGGTGAATTCGCCTATGACTATGTCGAAGTTCGAAGAGATTACCTCGCCTGGACTCCTGCCAGCAAGGACCAGCACGGTGTCGACCCAGATATGCCTCAGGATCAGCGACATGGTATTGCCGAGCATGCTACCATGCTTAAGAAGGATGAAGTCAGCTCCAACTCGGATGGAAGTAACGGTGGTCACGGTATGCCTACACAGGGTGATCGACACGGCGTTGCTGCTGAGGATCAAGAGAAGACTCACAGGGTTGAACACGGTACCCAATAGAGGTTCTCTGTTACTTGTGGTCCTTGTATAGTTGGGCTTTCTTATCGGGTTTGGTACCTATGTAGACTATGGACTAGCAGGCACTGCATTGGTATACACATCGGTAGACTGAAATAGTGGTGAACAAGCTTGGGTCGAGCGAAGAAATTCACATGCCTCAGTCACTTCTCTATCATCTACATACTTGGCCTTGTTGCGCTTCGACGCAGCTAATAATTTCGAAATCTACTTTAATTAACTTTGGTGTCATTCTTGATATTTCGGTCTTGCAGAGACTTGCAGACCTCCTTGTAGTGAAAAAAAATTAATTTTTTGAAGCCTAAGTAAGGATATTTTTTTTTTGCTTAGCGACCATGGCACATACTGCCCAATACGGAGTGCATACGAACAAGGTTTGTGTCGTACATTGCTCTCGCACTTTAGACGCCATGTGATGGTGTTGAGGCGACCCTTGTACCACCCACAATATCAGACTATTGTCGCTCAAGGCCCCCGTCACATCCTTCCATAAACAGCAGGAGTTCTTTGCGTTATCACACATCTACCGGTCCTTGTCCTTGTGACTCCGACACACCGCTGCTGGTCTATAAGCATATCGACTTTGTAGTCTACATTGTTGTGCCATATTTCAAAACGTCGGTTTTGGATGAGTTCTGCTAGCTAATACCGACTTGTAAGAGCACCAGCGTCATTCGTCACGTGAATACAGATCATGTGTTTTTTTCGCACAGCCATGAAAGATTGCCTAAGGCATTGATAGCCTCCCCACCACCTGAATTTCTTCTTCTCGATATGACGTCACTCGCATCGATAGGCAGCAGAATTTCAAGGTCACGCGAGCACGAGTTACGTACTTACTCTCCTCGACTGCTCGTGATTCTTTCAGCTTCTTAATTACTTTCCCACAACAATCATTTCTCACCAATTTCAAGAGTTACCATTCTATCAATTAATCAAATACTGTTCTTGACGGTCTCTTGTCTTCGCCTCTAAACGCCCGCCACCATGTCTTCACCCCTTCTCACCACTCTCCTCCATCTCGCCTTGGCGACCCTAGCTATGGCTGCCCCAACAATGACGATTCAAAAGGAAAACGCCTGGCAATACGGTGCCGGCGGTGGTGTGATCGGTTTCATCGTCTTCATTCTTGACGTTATCGTCATCGGTAAGTCATCTCTTTTGCTTGTGTTCTATGTACTCTCGACATCGAGCTTGACATAGTTCTGCAATCATGATAAATCACGAAGAAAAGAAAGCTGATTGGTTTTTCTGTAGTCGAGGTTCTCAAATCTGACCGCCCAGTTGCCCACAAAGTGGCATGGAGTCTTCTGGTTTTCTTGTTCCCAATTGTTGGCATAGTCATTTACTGGCTTTTCTCAAACCGGGAGGCGCACAACAAGAGGGGTGGGTATGAGGCTATTGCTTAGGCAGGATCAAATTGCTATGTCATGCTATAGTGAAATGTCTCTGGATGTGTCGGATGGATGGGCATATCATCAACTTTTGGTCTCGATTAAGAATACCACTTCCAGATTCCGGCAGAAGTTTGACGAACAGAGGTATCGTGTCTCAGCAGTCGCGGTTTGAAGTTGTGCAGATCTTCTGGCCTCATCGCATTCGTTATGCGTATCAAGCGTATGGTTGATTGCGTTCTGTGCTGCTTGGGCAGCCTGTCAACGGATGTTCATCAGACAGCGAGGAAATTACGTGTCGTTAGCACTTGATCCCAGCATAATACTAGAGTTTGACTTTTTAGTAATAGGAAAGACACGCAAGGAGTTTCGGCGATCTGGTTGCTTCACCCTCACTAAGTTGATGGTGTTGCTCGCGCGCCTGCAACGCTTTGAAATCCAATCAATTGCACAAGTTCTTCATAATGGCTAGATCTACCTCAGCCTGAATTCTTACCTACACTATCCTCCACCCTATACTTGCTAGCATGCATATATCAATTCGACTCGATCAGGCTCTGCCCTGTTTTCGCCGACAGATACCACGGCGCTCCAAAACTTGTCTAGCTGGCCCCTGCTCCTCTACTCTTCGCGATCATCTCACTGCGCTCGATTGCCCCCTTCGTACATTCATCCAGGTCCTCCTTTGGCAGTCCAAGCTTCTCGTTGATGGGATCCGGCACCTCCAGGCCAGGATAGAACATTCTAGCGTACAGCAACTTGCCGAATCCCATGCGATCTCCGCCTTGATACTGCTTCAATCCTTCTTCGTAGCGTTCCTTGCTCGGCTGATAGTTGATTTTCCAATCTGCGTCTGTGGTCCCGGTGACGCGCTTGACGGATTCGAACATGTCTTTCTGACTTAGACGGAAGGAGTTGATGTTGGCGTATGTGTTCTTAAAGTCTTTCTCTAAAGTCATCTCATCACTGCCAGCACCACTAATTGGGAGGGACAGGATCTTTGCCACAGCAAGGGCTGTCTGCTCCCACGTGCTCGTGTTGAGTGGTTGTTTACCTTCATCGTAAAAGGTTACTGCGCGGTTCTGGAAGTCGAAGCCGTACAAGATCGGCGATGTGCCAAGGGAGTATTGATACCAGAAGCCGCAACTGATGCCGATCCAGGAGCTGACGCCCAGCTTTTCGATCAGGGCGCGGTTCTTCTGCGCGACGACGCCGATGAAGATGTCTTTGGAGAGTTGCTCGTTGTTGTAGTCGCTACCCCATTCATTGGGGAGGATCCAGGGAACGCCAGCTTTCGCGGCGGCTTCAATGAGTTTCTCAGAAGTGCCAGGAGGCGCTTGGACCGACATGGTGATGATGAGGCAGTCTTGGCCTTTGAGAGCGGTGACGAGGGAATCCTGGTTTTCGTAGTTCACTTTCTTGATGGTAACGCCGGAGGCAATGCTGTCCGTGTTGGTAGAATCTTCTCGGGTCACCGCGGTGACAGAGTGCTTTCCGGTTGCGAGGAGGGCATTGACAACGTGTTTGCCTTGTTGGCCGGCTGCGCCGACTATGGCAATGTTCTTGATGTAGTTGTTGGACATGATTGGGTCCCTATGGAACTTTCAGGTCATTGGATGTAAGGTTTGATCTCTTGAGTTGGACTTGTGCTGTATTAAGATGATGCTTTTGTTGGTAATGCTCTTTGTTGAAAGCATATGAGCAGCACGCTCTTATATATATTCCTTTCATGATGGTGCTTCCTTGGTCATCGTACTGAACGTACAGTGCTACTCTCGATGAATTTGCCCGAATCACGAGACATGAACGGAGAGTTATGGCATGCTGAGCAGGGTGCATGACGGAGTTGAGGCCATACAATGCCAATCTCCGAGACAGTGGAGATGGCTATTGGCTGCATCAGCGACTGCCTAGACGATTCTCAAGCACCGGTAAAGGCGACAACGGGTGCTTCTTCACTCCGTATTCCGTCAAAACTCAGTTCTGGTTGATCTCGATCTAAACCTCTGAGGCACGATGAGCCCAAAGCCTCTTGAAACGACCACATGAAAGACCGAGCCTCGGTGTTAACCCTGGCCGAATGGCTGATCGAATTAATATCAACAACGGGGCATTTAGCGCAACTCCGACTTCACTTCAATGCTGTTGCGACTTTCTCTCCCTAACTTTGCGGTCGTTGTCCTAGAAAGACAACGATTTTGCTTCATTGGCAACGATTCGCACCATCATTGGTGTCTTGCAATGAACATGTAGCAGAAAGCTAGATATATTGAAAAATGCAACCGCGTCGCAAACTGCATGGCATACCACGACATCCTTGATAGTATGCGAATTCAGAAGTATCTGATCAAGTGGTCATCCTAAGCTCACTTAAGCTGCACCTCAAAGCATTTGTGAGGCGGGATCAGTGACGGAAGAAGCTGAGTAACCGATATTATATATTCTAATCATGATTCGATGTCCAAGCGTATCTTGCTAACGTTCTTCTTGATGTCACCGAGCTGAGGCTCTAGCCACACAGACCATCAGCTAAATACTCCTACCAGCCTCAACTTCGCGCAGGCCTTCTACTGGCTTCAGCTTCAGTTTATGCTGTCATCAGTTCTTGCGGCGCAAGGTCATTCATAGTGATTTTCTGCGATTTTCAAAATCATCTCACTCTGATCGAATCCCGCTAGTGCGGTACGCTCCTGCAACTGCATATTTGAAACTCTATGATCGTGCAGCAATCTCCGAGGGCCATTTCTCCAGTACACCTGATTATACGGTGTTTGCAATCGCGATAAAGTTTCCTTAGAGGTCCGTGGTATTGATGCACCATTACTTCCCCAGCCTTCCGAATCCCAACCTGAAGGTAAACTTGACAATTAGAAAATGGCTTTGGTTTCCACATCGAGCTTATTCTTGTGTCCAATTTCACCATATCATTTCTTTCTTGCTTGCCATATCACGGGTTTCAACTGGCTTGCCACTTACACAAGTGGCAGATTATGGCGCACGTTGAGGACTGTTCTCTCTATCAATGAACGAAGATAATGATTCTTCGAAGAACGACGCTGGTCGAGTAGCAGATTTGGAGAGTGGCTTGGGTTCTAGACGACCGCTTCACTCATGGTCATCTTACACACCTTGGAAGCCGATACATTTTCGAACTCCAGATTATGGAAAGAGCACGCGTCAAGCACCACACCTGGCACAAGAGGAATTTAGTAAAGAGTCGACATTGAATGTGGAGAACTATGCACACACCGATCCGCAAGGTATATTAAAGAGCTATCAGGTCGATACAGCACATTTTGACTGACCTATGTTTGTCAGCATATCTTCAGAATTTCACTCCAAAATGTTTTCCATCACTATCAGATACTATGTACGATAGCCATGACTTAACTCCTGGAATACTTAGACCAGATGAACATCACAACAATCTGGGCCGCTGCCAGCACCATGACCATCGACACTATAACATTCTAGACACTGATGATCAAGACAGGTCCCGACAACATTCGAGCGCTTCCGATGACCAGGAGTCACCTCAAAGTGCTGCTCTAGTGGGCTCATCGCACATTAATGGATCTTTCCATGAGCTTGAAGGTTGCTATGGGCCCCACAGATATTCCTCTTCGTCGAGCTCCTACTCCAGCCATGCCAGTGATAATGAGAATCCTGTCAGCACACGGAGGCTGATTCAGTACTATACGAGCTGCAGCAATGATACCAATGATGAGTTTTTGACAGCTCGACCGAGTCGATTTCCAACCAACTTCAACGCTTGGCACCCAGAGAGAACTTATGACAAGGACAGGCATGCCTTACATGTGCATCTTCCTGAACGACCGCGACAAGGGAGTCTTCCTCCACCTTACCAACCAGGAAGCCGAAAGTCTTCATATGCATTGCCGTACATAAAGCCCTACGAGAAAGCTTCTCCGAAGTCATTGGGACGTCCTTCAAAACGGTCGATCAATGCCATCGAGAAGAATGCGTTCTTACTTAAAATTTGCAAATCCTTCCTACTCTTCGGCGTACAAGCCCATCGTCTTGAGGAGTATCTGCACATTACAGCTGCTAAACTGAAAATTAGCGCAGAATTCCAATACGTCCCTCACTGCATGCTCATTGTTCTGACAAACCCACATTCTCAGATCAACGAGTTCCATCTAGTCAAAGAAAGCACTACCATCGACCTCGGCAAACTTGAAGATGTCTATCAAGTCTACGAAGCATTTGTCGAAGATGACCAGGATTTACAAACAAGCATCAGACAACTCGACAGCATTGTTAGGCGAAGACGACGATACACAAACTTTCTCCTCATCCTCTTGCATGGGCTGGCGGCTCTATGCGCAGGTGCATTCGCCTTCTCAGCACGGCCAATCGACTTCGGGCCTCTCTTTGTCTTCGGCTGCATGCTAGCAATCCTCCAACTCCTTGTGCTTCGCACTCCAATCCGCAACTCACATATCCTTGAAGTCATCACAGCCATTCTCGTTGCCTTCAGTGCCCGAGCACTGGGTTCGATCCAGATCAACCACCACGAACCCCTTTTCTGCTTCTCTGGCATAACACAAGGTGTGATCGCACTCATACTGCCAGGTCACATCATCCTCGCTGCAACGCACGAGATCCAGAACCGCCAAGTCCTCTCCGGCTCAGTCAAGATGATCTACTCCATCCTCTATACCATGTTCCTCGGCTTCGGCATCCTAATCGGTACGGTCCTCTTCGGCTTCATTGACCACCACGCCACCAACCAAACAACCTGTTCTATGCCCTGGTATTGGGACACAACCCACGCCCGGTGGCGTGCAACATACTCACAGTTCATCTGGGTACCCATCTTCGCACTCGCCATCTCGATCATGCACCAAGCCAAACCTAAACACCTACCCGCCATGGTCTTCATCGGCACCTGCGGCCACCAAGCATTCTACTGGTCCCTCTCCCGCTTCGCTCAAAACCTCCAGTTTGCCGGCATGATCGCCGCCTTCGCCAGCGGTCTGCTCGCAAACATCTACTCCCGCCTCACCGGCTGTCTCGCCGCCACCATCCTCATGCCAGCCGTGCTCATCCACATCCCAAACGCCTTGGCTGCGTCCGGCTCCCTCGTTGCCGGCGTCAGTACAGCCGATGCCATCGTCTCGAATGCGACGTACTGGATTCAAGATCAGGTAATGACGGCGTCGGCACGACAAAGCTTGTATACACGCGATTTTAGCGTGAGAGGGTCAAGTGGGTCAACCGGTTTGATTGTGACTAGTGTTTATGGTATGGTGGTAAGTACCATCGGCATTACGGTTGGGCTGTTTCTGAGCGCGTTTGTGATTTTTCCGTTCACGAAGAGGAAGGTCGGGGCTCTGGCTTTTTGAGGTGGAATGCGATGTAAAGATAGGAATGGGATGTTTAAGACGGCGGTGTATTGTCCTTTGAGACAGTATATGCGGTACGGATGCACACCATGAGGAATGATGAGACATTCGATGATTGATGTGAAAAGTGACGGCCAAGGCATGATCAATATTGGAGGATGAGTCTAGCCTAGCAATTCAAGAATCTTTTACCATATTCCACAGACGCTGCAACTTCCTGCTTAAGGCCAAGCGTTCCGATCGAAGAATTTTCAGGATTGATTAGTTGTCTTAGAGAAGGGCTTCAATGTCAATATGAGGAAAAATCCGAAGAAACTCTAAGAATCCTGCCTGCGGCGGTCGTTACACGCGACCTCTGATACTACCTACGCATGAGGAGGGCACAAGAATGGTAGGGAAAGGTGATACATATGTCTTAGATGCCATTGATTTATGACGAGATCTGCGTAAGAAAAGTAAGATTCGAAATGCTGCATATGATCTCGATTCTGAGCTTGCCACTTAGCTGGCACTGCTGTCCTTGCTGGCCAATGCGCCACCACCCTCGGCTAGCTTCTCACCAGTATCTCCAGCCTTCCTACTTTCTTCCTTTTCCCTCCTCTCCTTAGCTCGCCGCTTTACTTTCCTATCCCGATTCTTCTTGTTCTTCTTCTCCTTTTCATGTTCCTCTTTCGTCTTGCTCTCATCAATTAGTGCTCTCCGTTTTTGAACTTTGGCTCGGATCATTAGTCTCCGCTTCTTTGAGGGGCGGGGACGTCGATTAATTTTGTTGTTTATGTCTGTTGTAGTTACTCTTGGCTGTTGGATATCAGACGTGTTTGAGCCGGGCTGGTGTCTGACTTTATGCACGATGATTTGCCTGGGATTGCACGGCAGATTTATAACCCGCCACGGAAGAGATGTGCCCGGCCATGCTTTCCGGGAGAGCGCAAGAATGGTGTCAGCTGAAACAGCAGAAGAGGTGTAAGATTCCTGAAGACGTTGCTGAGTTGAGACAGGAAGTGAGGAGGTTAGGTAGTAAGAGTCTGGTCTCTGTTGTGCGAAGTTGCTAGCTGAGATGTCGTTAAGAGGTGCTGGGGAGGGTGAGCGAATAGAGATCAGAGCTGGTCCGGATTTTGGTTCGGTCTCAGTCGCTGATGAGGCGGTTGCTGTTGGTGCAGGTCGATCAGCTGGCGCAAGAAAGAGATTGAACTGAAAGGTCTCCTCTGCAGGCTCAGGTTCCTGTTCAAGAACAGGCTGTGCTTCTGAGGTGGCTCGGTCGATGAAGTCATATTCGAAGCCGTAGTTTGGGACCTCTTCCTCGCCTTCACTGGTTCCTACCAATGCCTCTATCTCTATCTCTTGGCTCTTTGCCGTCAAAGAAACACGTTCATTGCTGTTGTCCTCAAGTAGCTCCGAGCGTTTTAGACGTTTCGCATTTGGCACTTCGAACATCTTGTTTGTATTAAACGTTTCGAGTCAGTATTTCAAGTATCAACATGCTCGTATTAGACGCTAGTTGGTTAGGAATTGAGACAATCAGCACTTAGGTTGTATATTGATCGCCGATTGCAGTGAGATCCTCTACTGACTAAAATTACAAGAAGGACGAGGTTATAAAAACGAAACCTCTGGATTGCGCACCAATCAAATCATGCTTCACCGTTTGAGCACGTGGAGATAAGCTTCGGACAATTGAATTACCGAATATTTTCGCAATTGATAAGATTTTCCAGACGCTGCATGTTGTTGCGACCCAAGTTTCAGATCTTCGTCAACACTTTTTTATACAGGCAGTTTGCTTTGAGTGTGACATATCTGTTCGACCACAACACGGCAGCAAGGGTTTTGGTCAGAGGCTTTGCTCAAAGCACAGCACGAGCAGTGACACTACGCAACCGCTTCTACAAGATGTCCTCCGACCCACTACCAAGTACATATGATGGTATGTTTCTCACACAAGTACCACACTTCGGGAAGTAACATTCGACCCAGGTACACCACGCATAGCAGTAATAGGCGGTACAGGCCTTGAATCTCTCCCCTCCTTCCACCCTGTTGCATCTCTCTCCATTACGACACCGTGGGGCTCTCCCTCCTCACCTATCACAATCTCCGAGCACCCTTCGCCGAGCACAGGCAAGCCTATTCCAATTGCATTTCTTGCGCGCCATGGTGTTCATCATGAACTTGCACCGCATGAAGTGCCTTCCCGAGCCAACATTGCAGCACTCCGAAAAATCGGGGTGAGATGTATCATTGCATTTAGCGCGGCAGGAAGTCTAGCGGAGGAAGTCAAGCCACGAGACTTTGTGGTGCCTGACCAAGTAATCGACAGAACCAAAGGCATCCGACCATCCACGTTTTTCGAAGGCGGGTTCGTTTGTCACGTGCCGTTCGCTGACCCTTTCGATGCTGGTGTCGGCAAGGTGGTGCGCAAATGTGGGCATAGTCTTGAAGGTGAGGGTGTTGTCCTGCATGACAACGGAACCGTCATCTGCATGGGTAAGTCATTCATCGATTCTGTTTCGTGAAATGCAAGTTAACAAGTCATTATAGAAGGACCCCAGTTCAGCACCCGGGCCGAGTCAAAGATGTACCGTACCTGGGGTGGCACAGTAATCAATATGTCTGTCCTTCCCGAAGCAAAACTTGCAGCTGAAGCCGAAATTGCGTACCAGATGGTCGTGATGAGTACAGACTATGATTGCTGGCATGACAGCGGTGATGTTACGGTTGAGATGGTCATGGGGCATATGCGTGCCAATGCAGTGAATGCGAGGAGGTTTATTGGCGCGGTATTGGATGAGTTGAGTAAGGAGGAGCATGCTGAGTTGGTGGCTGCCAAGCATCTTGAGGGTGGGAGGAAGTTTGGCGTCAGTACTCATTCTGATGGGAAGAGTAAGGATGCATTGGAGAAGATGGAGTGGTTGTTTCCAGGGTATTTCTCATGACTTTAGTAGGCCAACGTTTCAGGTCCATGGCAAGCCGACCTTTTGAGCAACTTTGGACGCAATGGCTTCGTAGTACTTCGTGTTGACGAGTTGTCCGCTGACTTCTTCAGCGACAATGGTCGGTCTTCCAGCATCAGCATCACGACAAATCTTCGCATCAAGCGGCACGTCGCCCAAAAAGTCCACGTCTATCTCCTTTGCCTTCTGCCTCGCCCCATCGCCCGCATCGTCGTGCGCAAAGATCTTCGTCTCCTCGCCGCATTTCGGACACACAAACACACTCATGTTTTGCACGAGGCCCAAGACGGGTATATTCATCTTCCTGAACATCCCTATTCCTTTCACTGCATCTTTCAACGCAATATCCTGCGGTGTACTGACCACCACCGCGCCGTCAAGCTCGACCTGCTGGCCGATGGTCAATTGCACGTCACCAGTTCCCGGTGGTAGATCTAAGACCAGTACATCGAGTGCCGGACTCCAATCGACCTCATGCAGCAGCTGATGTAGGGCTTTCTGGACCAAGGCTCCTCTCCACGCAACTGGCGCCGACTCACTAGGAAGCAAATACCCCATACTCATGCTCTTCACCCCATAGCTCTGCAGTGGTATTAGACTCCCGCGACCTGTAACTTCTGGCTGACTTGCATCGGCCAAGTTCAGCAGTGTAGGGATACTCGGTCCAAAGACATCGGTGTCGAGAATGCCAGTGCGTAGATTATGCCGTGAGAAGGCAAGAGCAAGATTCGTGGCTAGAGTTGACTTTCCGACGCCACCTTTTGCGCTGGATACAGCGATGACATGGTTGACATGGGCGATGCGGCGTTTCTGTGGGAGGCCGCGCTGAGCTCGGGGGATGCTTGGAGGCGTGCCGGATGTTGGCTGTCGGCGAGGGAGACCTAGAGGATTTTCATGGCTCAGAGCGCGGGCTGAGGTTGAGAAGCACCTGCGCATGGCCAGAGTAGGATGATCCGATGTGTTGTGCGGGTGATGAGTGCTGGTCGTTTTGGCCATGAGAGCATCATGGGATGTGGCCGGCTAAACTTGCGCTATCTCAAAAATGGCAAGTTGCGGCGAAGCTGCGTAGAAATTATTTTGTGAATGGGAAAGAGTGCGCCTCTTCACATAACGCACGCGAGGACAGGCAGAACGATGTCGAGGCTGCGCAAGGATGTTGAGGCGCTTACTTTGGGTAAGAAGAAGGCTAGAGGTAAGCTCAGTTTGTCGCATCTCTCAGCATTTGCTAAGGCCGGCGTAGACTACGATCCGGAGGACGAGCATATCGACAGCGAACACAAAGATGACGGGACTTCGGGCTCAGAAGAAGAGTTTGGAGGGCGCGAACACTACCAAGCTGTCGGCAAAAGCAGATTGAGGAAACAGGAAACAGCGCCTTTAGATTCAAAATATGGCGGTGTTGCTGTGAGCAGAAAAGCCCTTGAGGTGGATGAGGACGACGACGACGACCCTTTTGCACCACAAGATGATGACGACGACAACGACCCGTTTGACACAGCTGGTGCAGACAAAGGCAAGACTTCAGATGAAGAAGCCAACGTTGACCTCCACCAGGATGTGGGTGAGATCGACGAGGATGATTCCATTGATAGCGATGAAGCATTTGGTGAGAGCGATGATGGCAAGTTCAAGAAATTCAAGTTCAGAGGCAGCAAGAGCAACAGAGTTGCCACGGAGGACGACGAGGCAGCATCAGATGAAGAGGCATCAGATGTTCTGTCTGAGAGCGAAGACGACGATGTCAGTGACGAGGTGATGGATGGCATGGATGATGTTGAAGAAGATCTTGAGCATGATAGCGATGATGACGACGACGACGACGACGACGACGACGCTAGCGAGGATGTGGACGAAGAGAGTGACGCCGTAGAAGAAGAGCAAGATCGTCCATCTACATCAAAGAAGAGAGAAGATCTCAAAGCATACCTCTCAACTGAAGCAAAGACCTTGGCTTCAAACCTGTCTCAAGCCGCAAGCGCTGACGCGAAGAAGGGCGTTGCTGTCAAACGGCAATACTCAACCTTTGATCGGCTGTTGGACGCTCGTATCAAGCTCCAAAAGGGCTTCACAGCTTCTGACGAACTCGCAACGAACTCGAGTTCTTTTGGCTCGGAAGCTGAAGGCGCTCTGAAAAGAGCTCAAGATGCAGCTCTGCAGCTCTACAACACTATCAACTCATTCAGACACAGTTTCACACCCATGTCCACGTCTATCTCAGACTCGCAGTCCAAAAAGCGAAAACGTTCATCACCTGCCACAAATTTAGATGACCTAGACTCGATGTGGACAACCATGCAAGAGTTTGAAAACGAACTGTTACCCTGGCGCCGAACAACACTCGATAAGTGGTCCGGCAAGATCAAAGTCTCGGATCCCACTCGGGCCCCTACGGCTGGCAAAGCAAAATTTCTCGACTCCGCTGCTGATGAGAAGCTTACAGCCGTGCTGAATACGTATATCATTAACGAGCAGGACAAGCATTTTCGCAGCCAAGCAGAGGACCAGGAAGCCGCTCAGAGCGAAGACGAGCATAAGGAGTCATTCAAGTACGACGACACCTTCCTCTACCAATCTCTCCTCCGCGACCTAATAACCACCCGTTCGGCCACGAACACCACTTCCATACCGATCATCACGCAAAAGCTCCATCCGTCAGGAAACAGGCAAAACAAGAGTGTTCGGGACACGAAAGCTAGCAAAGGGAGAAAAATAAGATATACCGTACACGAAAAGCTGCAAAACTTTATGGCGGCAGAGGGGGATACAGGCAGAGACACGGCCATGTGGACTGAGCGTGGTAAAGATGAGTTCTTTGGGAGTTTGTTTGGACAGGATCGTGCACTGATGGAAGATGATGACGAGGAGATGGAAGGTGGTGAGGATGTCGACGGAGCTGAAGTCGAGGCTTTGAGACTGTTTAGGACGTGACGGATTATGCTTAGCTAGAGAAAAACTTGAAGAACCTACTAAACTTCTGCTCTGCTCTTTCCCTTTCCAACGTCCTCACTCGCCTTCCTCACACCGGTCAACGGCCTTTCTTCATCTCTCTCGCCCTCCTCATCACTACTCGCCAAATCATCCAACTCAAACTCCTCTACATCTTTTACCCTCTGCTCTTCCTCATCCCTCTTTCCACTCCCCACCCCTCCCAGCTGTTTTGCTATGTCCGCCCGACTCGGGTACGGCACGTCACACTTGGCATCCCTCAACCTCCTGAAATAACGTCTATACGAGAACCACGTGATGGTCCAACCCAACAAGCTACCTGCAGTAATGTCGTAAACATCGTGTCTATAATCGGCCATCCTTGACAAGGCAATCAGCAACGCTCCCGTAAGTGGGGCCAGCACAATTAACACCCTTGCCAGATCGGTCCGTGGTCGTAGGACATGCAATTGTCCACACAACCAGAGACTCAAATACCCCAACCCGGCAAAGGCGAAACTACTATGACCACTCGGAAAACTCCTCCATCCATCCTGCAGCACAGCATCATGCGCCGCCGTACAGATTTCAATGCCTAGTAGCGCCGTCGCAGACGTTCCAGCAGCGGGTTTACATCTGTCAACTAAATCCGGACGTGGTCTTCCAACTGCGTTCTTGATGATATCCGTCACAAAACTCGCCAACGTAATGCTGATGATAAAGCCGAGAATTGTGACATGAATTTTGTGGAAGCCCGGACGAGCGGCAAGGGAGTAGAGGATGAAGAAGATGAGAGGACAGACGCCGGCATAGAATATGTTTGCCGGCGCCGAAACGCGTTCGATTAGGGCGTGAGGGTAGGTGATGGCTGGCTCTGAGAGGGTGAAGAAGCGGTGGAAAGGAACGATCAGGAGGCGGGACTGTAAAAGCGTTAGTTTTCATGGTGTGCAGAACTGCTGAGGGAGTCGTACAGCGAAATATGCGACCTGTAGCAGGACGTAACCGAGATAATCTGCTGCGTATGAGCGCTGCCAGAAGCGCGCAATGCCACCCAAGATGCCCGGTTTATCCATCTCAACCAACTTTGCATATGATCAACGATGCCGTTTTCCACCGTCACAGTCGATAGGTACCCATGTTGACAGTTTGTTGGGCTTATGGTGATATGATGCCTCCTTTCCACGCTTGCAATACCTTTTCCATACCCTCCGCAGATGGCCACTTCTGATTGGCCATCACTAAGAGGCGGTACCGCGACCTATCCTCCGCTCCACGCGTTTGCCCGTCTTCCCCATTAGCATAGTATAGTATTCGCATTTTCTTTCAGAGGCGATGCTTTTGCAGAGCTCGATACTCACAGTCTTACAAATTGCAAGTGATGAATATAACGCAGCAACAGTGACCTCCCTTACTAGGTGCAACGACGACATTCACGACCCACCGACCACACAATAACTATTTCATAATTTGCAGACATCACTCTGAAGAATAGATTGCGCAACCCGCTCCCCGACTCGCACCATGGCCCAACCTCCACCTGGAGGTACCGTTCAGCCCCTTGACCAGCAACAACCACCAGGGGAGCCCATAAACCAAACTATTCCTCGTTCCCCTTACCCAGCCCCACCTCCCTTCTGGAAACACTTCACCTCGACAAACCTCTCGCGTCTAGAAGTGGCAGAGGCACAAGAATCGTTTGATGCCGCGGAGTTACCATACGAGCTACTGGTCTTACGTCCACCTCCTCCACCTAAGACACCCGACCAACAATACACAACCTTCAACATCCCGCACCACGTTGTCCCACGTCCTACCCTCCCAGTCCCGCCTCCGGACCAACCTGACGGAATCCTCCTCTTTAAACCCGAAGACCTCATCCACCCACCACAAGACAGCACCGGTGCCACAGCCCGTCCACATGCCCGCCTCCTCTCCCGCCTCACAAAATCCCTTCTCCTAAATTTCCTCGAGCTGACCACCATAATGGCTGAAAACCCGCGCGGCTACTCAGGACAACTGACGGAAGATCCACAATTTTACTGGGCCGAGAAAATAAACGATATAGGCGTGTTAACGGAGAACATCGCCGCAGTCATAAACCTATTGCGACCGCATCAGGCGCGTGAGTCGGTGAAAACGATGTTAGAGAACCGGTTGATAGAAGGCAGGGAAGAGATGCAACGAGCAGGTGAAGTTAGATTGAAAGTTGAAGAATTCCTTCAGGAAGTGGAAAACAATGGAAAGCTATTGAGCGCGGATGACACGAGTATGTCCGTTGATACTAATGGAGTAAATGGAAATGGTATTTATGCGGGTGGCGATAAAGACAAACTAGCCGAAATCGAAAAAGCAAGGAGATTGTGGGCCATATTGGATGACTTGGATGGTGATTGAGCTCGAACCACTGAGGCTCCAACTAAACATTCAAAACGGCATTTGATATGTCCAGCAACTCTCGAGCTATTGATACATGCTCTGCAGACGTCAGTCGCAAGAGGCAAGATCAACGAGGATTGAGATGCTGAACACTTCTCTCTGTGATCGAGAAGAGCCTGTTCCGTATGAAGGGAGTGTATGAATGCAATGAAGTGAAGATGATCTGGTCAGTGAGGACTAAGTCAGCCAGAGCTCCACCAAGAGACTCTGATCAAAGTATGCCTGTTTGAATGTGACGTATAGCCAGAACGACGCATTGAGAGTGGAATGAGAAGAATGGAGATCATCAGCAAGAAAAGACTTCAGGTACAATCCCTTGTTATAACTTATGACCACCTGTGTCTCAAACTATCTCTATTACTCAATCATCAAATAGATAGCGCCAGTCGCAATGCAACACATCATGTTTGCCCATTGATTGTTTCCCAACGCCTAGCTATCCTTTCCAAACCCCCAAACACAAACACAAGATATCATAGCTGAGTATCACTTGAGTGGGGCGGCATCAGAGCACGAGCCAAAGCAGAACGTTTTATGCCCCTAGGAGAACACTCACCATCAGCATCTCCACGACCACCTGCTCCACCCCATCACAAAGTCGTCAACTCACTTCTCTTCAAACAGATAAACCCTCCCCTCCCACGGCCTGAGGTACTTCCCCGCCGCCTCCTCTCCCAACGAACTCACCAGCAACTCCTTCTTGCGATCCCTCAACCTCGCCGGGACATCGACCGGATTCTCCCTTTCAGAGAAATTGCACACAACCAGCAACTCCTGCCCCGTCGCCGCTCCCGCACCAGCACCCTTAGGCTTCTTGATGAACGTGAAGGTATCCTGTTCATACAGATCATGCAACTCAAAGTCGCCCAAGATCATGAGGTCGCGGTACTGGCTGCGGACCTTTAGCATGCGCTGCCAGAACCGGAGCGGCGAGTCCTTGCGGCCCAGCTGGTCGGCGACGTTGACGTTTTTGTAGTCGTCGTGGACGCGGATCCACGGTTTCGCGTCGGGGGACGGGGTGAAGCCCGCGTTCGGAGCTTCGCCGCTCCATTGTACGGGGAGTCTGGCGTTGTCGCGGCCGACGGTGGCGATGCCGCGCATGGCTTTCTTGTTCCATACCGGGTCGTCGCCGTACCGGTGCTTGACGTCGTTGTACGCGTTGATGCTGTCGATGTCGCGCATGTCGTCGATGGTCCAGTCGGCCGAGTGGTTGTACATCCCGATTTCTTGGCCTTGGTACACGAACAGAGTGCCAGTGAGGGCGCAGATGCACAGTGCGAGCATTTTTGATGCAGCTTCGCGGTATTGTGGAGTATCGGTGGCGAATCGTGAGATCGACCGGCCTTGGTCGTGGTTCTCGAGGAACACAGTGCCCCAGGCGTCGGTTGTGCGGATCAGGTCTTGCGTTTTTGCGAGCGCAAGCTTGAATTCTGGAAGCTGGTGTCGGTATGAATGGTGCTTTTTGCCGCCGGAAGTGCGGTTGGTGCCTAGGTCGACCACATCGAAGTCGAGGACGCAGGATAGCTCGTTGCGCGCAGCGCTGACGTACGAGAGTACAGTCTCACGGTCAGATCCGGGACATTCGCCGACCATCAGGATGTCGCCGTACTTGCTAAGACAGAGCCTGCGTTTCTCTTGCAGCCATTCGTGCATCCGTGGCCCATTCTCGAAGTGTTTGAAGGCGGGTTGGTACTGTTCCTCGAGCAACACCACATCGGCGTTGGGGAAGGACACATCCTTGCTGTAGAGATTGCACGTGTCGACGCGGAATCCATCGACACCACGATCGAGCCAGAACTCAATTGCTTCTTTGTAGATGGCTAGCCGGACTTCTTCGAGCTCCCAGTTTAGATCCGGCTGTTCCTTGGCGAAGATATGGAGGTAATACTGCTGTCGTTCCTCCACCCACTCCCACGCGCTGCCGCCGAAGATTGCACGCCAGTTGTTTGGCGGGTGACGCTCGCCGTTGACCATGCGCGCGTCTCGCCATATGTACCACTCAGCTTTGGGGTTTGTACGGGACTGCTTGGATTCTTGGAACCATTTGTGTTGGTCGGATGTGTGGTTGATGACCAGATCCAAGATCAGCCGCATGCCTCGCGCGTGAGTCTGTTTAATCAACTCGTCCATGTCGTCCATCGTCCCGAAAGGCGGGTAAATGGCCTGGTAGTCCGAGATGTCGTAGCCGTAGTCCTTCTGCGGGGAGTCGTACATGGGCGACAGCCATATTATGTCGATCCCTAGTTCTTTTATGTAGTCGAGGGTCGATATCACGCCAGGAATGTCGCCTATACCGTCGTCGTTACTGTCTTTGTACGAAGCTGGCCAGATTTGGTAGCAGGTGCCTGTTTTCCACCATGAGGGTGTGTTCTCTGCCATGGTTGCTATCGCTATGCTGAGATCAATACGATATGGTGCAAAGACGAAAGGGCTGAGTCTATGGAATTAGTCTAAAGGGGGTATCACAAAGTCTATGAGAGGAGAAGAAAGGTCGTGCTTGAAGAGAACAGATAGATTTGGGGAGATATAATGTCAAAAACTCCTCCTCCAATGCAGCGGATGTCTTTCTCAATACGTCTCAAATTTCTCCAAAGCTTCTACCGAGAAGCTGGAGGCAAGGTTTAAAGGCGGTACATATCCGTAATCTTGCTAGCGAAGCACACAGGATCTCGCAGAGAAAGAATGATGACATGATGTCGGATTTCGCCCGCCACAGTCGAACGTTGACCATTCTTTCGAGTTTCAGCGAGATAAGGAGCGAGGTCATGAGGACTGATCTTGAGAATTTCTGGTCGCTTCATATTGCCCGAGTGTTTCAGCGCTGATCATTTGACAACGTGGAAAAATCTACTTCAGGGTGTCGGAGCACGCGATCATGCTGGTTGTTTTCTGCATGTCGTGCATATGACCTAAAATGTGTTTTCGATTGAAGGTCAAGATGCAGAAGTGAAGGCCCTGAAAGAGAGGGGATTATGTCAGCTAGAACTTAAAATTTAAAGTTCACAACATTTTGACGCAATTTATGCTTGAATTATGCATTTACCTTCTACGTCGTTGACTATGTTTGTTATCCTTCATATAGTTTTGTTGATGATCTATTTATTAATAAAAGATACATACTTTGGCGTGTATCATGAAACCTGTTTTGTCTGTAGCAGATTCTCAATGTGGACTCTTTCATGGTTGGAATATAGGACCTGCTGTTGCTGTACCAGGCCATTCACGAGGCCAATTTTCACAAAGTTAGGTTACTCATGTTTTTCTCACCGTAGATCTTGACATGGCCTTGATCATCAAGTCACCTTTGCCGATATCGCTGACAAGGAGGCAGAGTTGTTCGCCTAGCAAGAGGCTTAAGTGGTAAGTGAACAGGAGCAGAGAGCACGTCGTAAGGAGATTAAAGAAAGGATTGCCGGGCAGGTAGTCAAGAAGGTATGAACCAACGGTGTCATGGTGTGGGCAGCGCAACAAGCGCAAGCATAATCCTAGGATTTTACAGCATTGGGCTGGGCGCTGGATCGGAAAGGCATTCATTCAGATACACACTGCATATGAACTTGAGCTGTTCAGGAACGAAAGGGCCAAATAATGTGCTAAAGGCAAAAGTTGAGATACCAATTGGTTATGGTTTGGAGATTATTTATGCATTGTACATGTTAGTACAAATGAGCTCGATATAAATTAGAAGACCTTGAGGATAAAGAATCTATTCAATATCGTTGATGCTGATGTTCCGCCAATACCGTGTGATGTTTTTCAATCCTATGTCATGAAGATATCTGGATTCCATCTGTCCAGGTATAAAAAGTCATCAACTTATGAGAGTTGTATATTGTGCCTGATTCGTACTTTATAACTGAGGTAGCTCAACAGCTGAAGGGGCTTCCCCTGGGGTCTGTGCAGCCCAATCTTGACGCTCTTTCTTGGTGATCATGAGAAGCCATCCATGCACAGGTAGTAGTGCCTTCTCATATGAATTTCCACGTTGAGCTTTTGACTGATGTTGAAGATAGATAAGTCTTCGTCGCTCGGGACGGCCATAAAAAGCGTCACGCCAACGTCCATGCACGAGATCTTGTCCGAGCTCGGATACTTGCCCTTGAAAGAGGTCCTTCATGTCTTCACGGAAAAGGTGCATAGCATATTGCAATCGATCCCTTTGGCCAGTAGGGTCGTATGCCCCTATAGTAAATTCACCGTGTCGATAAAGGGTCGCAATAGCTCTGGCTTGCCTAGCCCAGCGGATGCTGGCCCAGTCCGTAGGAAACCAATGCCATAAATGACGCAACAGGCTTTCGTCCGTTTTACACATGCTTACAGCTTTTAGAAGGTAGCCGCTCTGTCTCGAGTAAAACCTTTCGTCAACCAACCGTCGTCTTAAGTCCCAATGAACAATTTGGTATATGTTACCAATGAACATTAAGCCATCCCCCTGTGCCATCACAGTCCGAAATACCATCGAGAGCACGAATGATTGGCAGTTACGCTCATAAACATTGTATGTGGCAAGTGTCGTGATCAGGTAGCGTGCAAGTTGTTCCATTTGTTGCATATTAAAGCGAGTGTGTCCGACTTGGTAAGCTAGCAAGGCTTTTCTCTCAATCCTCTCATCAACGCTAACAAAATTCGGCTCATCCGCACAGACAAGATTTTGGACTCTCAGTTTGACCTCTGGATGACTTGCACCCGGGCCTGATGACTTCGTTTCGACAGTAGCATCTTGGCAAAGTTTTGTATCTGATTGTGCCGTGAGGTGGAAGAAGTAACCTTGAGAGTAAAATGACCAGTGACCAAAAGAATGCCCTAACAGCACGTGGTCAGAGGTAACCAGGTAGACGCTGTGGTCTTCGGGACTTGCTTGCGGGAGGCGGTGGTCAAGTTGTTGGAGATATCCCAAGTCAGCAAGCAACTCGGAATTGCGCCATCCGGCAGGAGAAAGGTTCACCTTATCATAAATCTTGTAAAACCGTGTCCAATGTTTCGAGAGATCCTGGTATCCCATATCATCCAAAGTTAGTGGATAGTTGCCAATATCATCCAGGATTTCGGCATTCGGCCGCCCATAGCACCTTCGCTCACGGCTATTATTGTTGCTTTCATGCGTCATTTTAGCAAGGTATAAAGTTAATGACCATCAAGTCAACGCCCTACAGAGAAGCATGAGAAAGAGACTTTGAGCTAATCGTGGCTGAGTGATGTTGTCCCAAATGTATGTTTTGTAAGTAAGGCTGAAGCAGTCTGTTGGCGTGCTATTGAAATCACGCCCTGAACAGTGATCAAATGAGATGGTGGGCGTAATATCATAAACTAATCATGTGATAAACAGAAATCAACATGCAGTTATCTTAATGACAAACTGAGAGAGCGCTGATGCCCACTAGCTTTCTTTGACGCCGAAACAGATGGCAAAAGAATGTGCGAGTAAGGCGACAGCTGCGCCGAAATGCAAGGCGTGATAATGCGAACCCTAACGTGACCCACCACCATTTCCGAAATGCACCGAATTGTATTACTACTTCGTTTACTAGTAAATTGTACCTGTTCATTACGTTTTATTGTTTCTGTATTCTCTTTTTTCCTGCCTTGTATTACAGTCAACATGTTACGGATTCCAGAAAGAAAAGGTTCACTATTTCTGTTGCCTTGATACCAACACGAGACGCGCAATGAGTGGAAGTGATATTACTGGGATTTGACAGAGAATACAATTCAATGTGTTTGATCTTCACCGAAACCAGTCATCGCTTAGACCAACTCAGGAAGGATGTGACCGCGAATAACAGAGGCTACTACGATCACGATTCGACTCGGGCTTGGCTGAGAAAACTAGGCAAGTGCATTTAAAGAACGCAATTACAGCTGGACCCGACATTGGTGAAGGGGCTAAGGTCGTTCGTTCTTCTGGACGCAAGCAATTCTTTACAGGCCCACAATATGAAGTTTGCGTGGAATTCTCGAAAGGCTGCCATTGCTGAAAAGTCTGTTCAAACGCTACAGCAGCAGCCTGGGTTATGAAATTGAGGGGTTACTTTCTCTGGACAAGTCAGTACAACGATACAAGAGCACATTATCTCGATCATCCACGAACAAGACGGCCACTGAATGCGATAGAATCATTGATTTCCTGGCGAATGAGTGCTAGTAGCAACCAAGAAGAATAATCTGTCACGAACTCGATAGCTATTCAACTGGATGTCCACGACACAGCTATTCAGTCTCAATCAGTTTACGCGGAAGAATCCAGAGCCTGAGCTTATATGTTTATCCCTCTAACACTGACGTGCACGGCGTTTTGTCACCCTGACATACTCCGCTAGCCTCTTGAGCGCATACTGCTTCGCTCAATATCACAAAGCACAGCACGAAGTCTTGGACACTGGCCACGTTCCTGGCAACTATAAAAACAGAAAACCATTGGGAAAGATACTGCCCGCCATGAGACAGTCCGAGCATGCGAAAATATGAATTCTGCGCCATGACATTCCTTCATGAGAACGGTGCTTTGTTCCACACAACCACAAAAATATTATCACATGCGGCAGGCCAACTATGGCGCCGTCAGAGCCTAAAACACTGGTAGCACCAAAGACTGTCTTGCAAAATTAATACTTCCTGACCAGCATTCGTCGTCTGCGGACAAGTCCATTCAACAAACGTTTTCAGACATATACTTTCTTCCAACATGTTCATCACGCCACTCATCACCCAATCCACCCCAACAATCCCGCGGCCACAAGCCCCAACACCGGTGGGAAAACCCAGTGCTGCAACTCCCCACCCCCAATAAGACTCCGGCTCACTAGCCCATCCATAACAGGCAACAAAATCGACACAAGCAGTCCCTTGCCCATCAACTTCTCATCTCCCGTGGCCCAAATAAAGATCAACAGTGAGCCAAAGGTGACGTTCCGGATCCCCCAGATCCGCATCAAGGCGTGGCTGAGCTTTTTCAGCTGTGGCTCGGTGTGCACGGGGAATTCTAGGGATTTGAGATGGGCATTTGGGCGGAAGATGGCGTTGAGGCCGAATGAGACGAGGATTGTGGGGAGGGCGAGGGAGGCGTAAATGAAGGCTGGGTGGGGCATGGTGCTGAGTATAAATTTTGAGGCTGTTGGACGGTAGTTGCTGATGTTGAGGTAGTGTCAAGGTTGTCTTTCACGTTGTGCAGTGGACTTGATGTGGTATCAACGGTAATTTTCCAGTTGTGAGGTAGTTTTGGATATCAGAGTGAACTTGTCTGTTGAAGATGCTTATGAACATTAGATACTCGGGTACATCATCAGGTTATGACATAGTCCTTAATTAGGCTTCTTTGTAACGGGCCCGAGAAGCCTAGCTTTTTAGTAATTAACCGCCGGTCACGGTATGACTCTACTCCGGCGCACTAAGCTTTTGCCCGAGCTATTAAGTGGACACTCGGTCTAATGCATCGCCCGTGTAATGCATCACTTTTTTTAGTCGCTGTCCACGTCGATACCGTTAACGATATGGACGTCAGTTATATCGTAAACGTGGAATTGATATAGGCACTGCTCGATATTGCTCTTAGTCATTATGAACTACGTGGTTATGATACGATTCGGTCTTAAAACTACTCCTCGCTCAGGTGGGTTCCGTTAGGCGTAGTTCGCGTGGGTAGCCACCCGCAGATAGCTTTGAACCTTTCTGGCGCTTCGTCAGCTGTGAATGCCAATAAACTATAACAACCCTAATTTATGCGGGGACATCTTCTCCACTAAATCTTTTTGGCACTCTTGTCTAACATTACTTGGTCGGCGAGGCACACCATCAGGACAAATGTAAGCTGTAAAGCTAAAAGGAGTAAGCATTAAATACACGGTGGAATGGACATACCTAAAGATAGCAGAATCGTTTTATCGGCTCTACCTGTTGAGCGTGTCGAGGAAATACATGCATATATGTCGCCGAACTCTAACACAGACGATGCATGGGATCAGAAAACTAAAACGCAGCGCATTTAAGCCATAAATACTGACAACCAATCTGCTTTTACTGCAAAGTTGACCCCGACCGCGGATCTATTGCCGAAGTCTTCATCACACCTGGCTGGCCTCCAAAAGGATCGTACCAAGAGGGCTTTTGTTGATGAGGTTGACATTCCAATATCTATAACAGCAAGGAAGGATCGAGCGATGCCAAAACTAATACCTGCACAATGATCCGCAGATGAAGTCTTAGAGTTTCCTGAAACTCCTTTTGAACGAGTTGTTAGCACGGACGAACTTCAGAGTTCGTCAATCAACACTCAAGATCATGAATCAATCCAGGATTTTGACGATAGAAATAATAATAATATTCGAAGAAAAAATTCGTCCTAAGCAAGAGAAATCAACGACAGGATATCTACAATTATGGACTAACAAGTGTTGACGATACGACTAATGTGTTGTTTGGCAGTTTAGCTAATGATGGGCAATATAAGCCTCCAACCATGCAATAAAATTTTGGTCAAGTCAACCTCAAAGAGGCTTCAACGGCTGTCTTTGGCATCGTCCACCATCATTACTCTCCAGCCTTGTTCGGAGGATTGCAGGCATTGACATCAGATGCCACCAACGAAGCGGCCACTAGATATAGACAAAATCAGGCATCAGTTCAGGTGAGTGAAGAAACCCACAATCGAAACAATGACTGAACGGCCATGTAGTCTGTCTCGAAATTGCCTTCGATACCCATGGCTTATCTACCACATGCATCAGTGAACCAACACGAACTCAAAACTGCTTTAATCACAATCGCTGTCGTCTGCCAATTTCTCAACGCAGCCTTTGCTGGATACCACAGGGCCGTGATCAACCATTTACAGGATACAGCAGCGAAATTACGCAGGCTTCGAGAACAAATCTGCTCGCGCTAATCGACCAGTAACGAAAGTATATCAACTCGTGTAGGGAATACTGTGAACTTATCAATGCTGTACCCTAGGCAGATATAAAAGCACGATCAGAAGCTCGTGCAACAAGTAACAAAATCCAACCTTACCTACAAGATGCTTCAGAAATGCCATATTGGAACATAAGAGCTGATCAGTTTATCAAGAGTAATCACATCAACTTTTTACTAGCCCTAGCATCTTCTTTCTATCTGCCTATCCTTTTTAGAACAAAGCTTAGAGCTCAAGCTTGTTATTCCTTTGCAGTTTCTTTGCAATTAGGTCGGTTTTCGTCTCAGTACAGCATATAAGCGACACGCCTTCGGGTAGAGCCATAGATGCTTCGAAAGTCAAGGAAAAATGAAATTATATACGGCAAGTTGAGACAGTCTCTACTATTCACAGTTGCTGTTCGCACGCTCGTATACCTTAGTCATGTAGAAACAGCTGAATGCTACAGAATAGATAAGACGATCTGTCGATCGTGTCTTAATGTATTCATCGTCTATAATCGGACGCCTGGTCGTAACGTAGAAGCGGAAGGAGTCCTTTACTGTAGCTATATTAGGAATTTCGATCTCTAGTCGTAGATAATATGTGCGTATGTCTGCTTCTTTTGGGAGAGGTAAATCGTGATTCGCGTAGTCATACCTAATTTCGCCTAAGTGCTAGACCACGTAGCGGCGTAGGGTGTAGTTGTGATTCTATTTCGTCTTTTTATTGTGTTTTGCAAAGGCATTGAGAGTTTACAAAATCTTGACTGTCCTCGTTTCTGCTCGTTGAGCCCACCGTGACGGACAATTCATTTTGCCAATCCTGAGAAACTCGTGGTCGATAGTGGATGACCTCAAGATCAAGCACGAGAATCCCTGCAGGTGGCTCTCTCGCATATCCAGCTGGATTCCGAGGCATAGCACGGTACTACCGTCTGGCGGCAGATAATCAGTTGAGTAAGAATCAGGCCAGAAGCGCTGCACGTCATCATCGAATGCAACAAGCGCTTTATAGTCTTCATGATCGCCCTCAACGAGCTTTACTTCCACGACTGGAGCCTTGAGTAAGAGGTGACCGCCCTTGACCTGGCCAAAAGGGTCGGCAGTCTTCGGTGAACATTGTACTTCAAGCACCTCGGCGACCGTCCGGACTTCTTTGTGTTTTTCAATATGTGGAGCAATTTCCATCCCTACAGCAGGCCAAGCCCAGGTTGGCACGCCCGGTGACCGAACGACATGTTTTCTCAACTCTCGTCGCATCATCGGTGGATACCACAGAAGCGATTGAGGGAGATCGCTCTCCCACATTCCAGCCAGGTATCTTCCTCTTTCCGGAGTTGCAACCTGCTGTACAATGCCTGAAAGTGCTGGAAGGCGATCGCTCTCGAATGTGAGGCTACGCGCTGAATAACCCGCCAAAATATCTAGCCAGCATTGGTTCTTCTGTTTTTGGTCCTGACTTCTCAACAGAGTACTAAGCTTTCTCTTGAACTCTTTGCGTGTGCTGTGTCCTTCCATTCGATCCTCTGCCTCGCGCTGTATGGTCTGACATTCGCACCATAGCTGTTCATTGCATTCCCAAATGAGTTCTTTAGCCGTAAAGTGGATGATTCGCTTGGCAAGAATCCGTTCTTGGAAGCACCATCCACGTGTGAAGAGGGGGTTTTGGTCGAGTTTTGGCTTGTGTGCAGTGAAAAAGTTGTCGTGTGTATGTTGCAGCCGAACTGACATATTGTAACCATTGACATCAATGTGATGTGCACCATCACGAACATGAAACAAGCCCATGTCGCCTGTGTTAGAACGGGTTGCAGAGATCACAAGATCCGCCTCGCCATAAATCTTACCCATTTGACTAGACTGCACTGCCCAATCATCATCGTTGTCTTGAATGATGCATAGGGAGTCGATCCAAAGATAATCTAGTCCGAGTCGTCGAGCAGCTATGATTGCATCTTGAAAAGTCTTGGTCAGCTCGTGCCAAACAATACCCTTCTGGCGATCTTTCTGGTTGGAGTTCCTCAGTTTCGGCACGGGTTTTTTGCGTTCGGCTTTTAAGCCCCAGGAATGGCTTAAGGCAGCGTACTTGCATTTTTTGTCTACAATCTGATCTGCCGGGGTCAGCTTGACAGCATGCACATCTATCAGACGTGTGGGCAGGAAGCCGATGACTTCTTCAGTAGCTTTTGCCTTACAAGCGTTATGCTTAGCACTGCAATTCTCGAACCAGGTCTTGATGGTGTCAAAGCAAATATCTGAGCTTGAGTCATCAACGATGCCTCTCCGTACCAGAAGATCGGGGAGTACTTCTGGCGCAGCTACAGAAACATTAAGGCAAGAACTTGCGGAGCAATGGATCGTACCTTCATCGATGGCGAACAGAAACTGTTGCATAGGGAATTTCAGTAGGCCATCATGTGTAGATCTCGATGACCATTTCACGAAAACTGTTTGCTGTCGCTGGTGAATATAGGGCTGGCCATCAGGCAAGGCGTCCTCCCAAAAGTAAGCGAAGTTCGAAAGTCCTTTCAGGATGATGGTGCATCTCAAACAGCCTGATCTGCTCGCATTCTCAATATCAGAAAATGATGCTTTGGAGCGAGCGAGATTGGTTGCGATGTAATGGCAGCATTTGCAGTATTTCTCGTTACCAAACCAGAACCATGAAGTGAAGCGATTGACCATAAATGGCGGCCATGTTGGGGGGTAAAGTGAACGCAGGACATTGAGAGCCATATAAATATTTGCCTTGAAGACTAGAGGCTAGGTGAACGACTCTCATGGATAAGGTTAACTCAAGAAAAGAACAAACGACAAAACACCTTCGAGACCGGCGATGATCCTGTGGTATATTGGAGCCCAAACTATACGACATGAGTAAACGCGCTTGTTAGACGACTATAAGCTCGAAATGAAAGCTCGAAATGAGCAAAGGGTCAGGGAAGAGTGAGGTGATAGTAAGAGCGGCGGAGGTAGTGAGGTAAGAGGTGAGTGTAATGTAGAACTTTTGTTGCTAAAGACGCTAGCGGACGCGATAGAGGTTGGCCGGCCGCCTTGTTTGTGGGACGAACGAAGCCATGATAGAGAGCAATGGTGCGAAACTTTTCATGTCTCGAGACTTGGTTGCTTGATTAATTCTATACACAAAGTAGAGCTCATGACACATGAACCAGAAACTCCGCTCGCTATGCTATATCTAACGCATAACTGCACACACTGGCCAGCCCTCCAGTACATTTCGAGCCATACATCCATGTCGTAGTGTTACAAGGCAAATTGCCCTTAGATCGTCTGTTCATCACAGCTCCTGCAGCTTGCCTTCCGCTTGTTCCCGCTTCTTACTGTTCACACTCCTCGCCCACCTCTTCCCCATCTCATACGAACTGATCATAATCGCACATGCAGGGGCAACTTTCAATACCCGAGGAATCCATCCTCTGAAAAGTCCGCTCGGGCCCTCCTCCTTCAGAATATGATTCAAGAATCTAGGCATGGATAACTCCTCGGGAACAAATTTACCCTCTTTAGCAGCCTCCTTCACAGCCTGAAGCGTAGGAGGGGCATCATCACCTGCATGCCGATACACCTGCTGTCTCGTCTTCCCTACATCAAAGGGCGTCGTAACGAAGGCAGCAGCTGCACCAGCCAACGAACCCGCGGCAAAACTGTCGACGAAGACTCTCGAGTGGCTTTCTTCTCTGTACTGCAATTGCTGCTGAGCAGTGGGAATAAGATTTGAACTTCCTTCGCCGCGAGTGTTTCGGATTGCGTTTCGCAGACTTTCGTAACCCCACCAATACAGGGCGGAGAACGGTACATCTCTCCACATAGTCAGCGTCAAACCTCGCCAGAGCGATGTGTATCCTTGTGATTGGGTCATCCTATGCATGCCCACCAATGTCTCTCTGAAAACGCCCGTCGTGCTTGCAGAGGTCGATTGCATTCTCGTTCTGAACATCTCGATGGGTGATACGGCCAGGGCGGATAGAACTCGTGCAAACGAGCCCGATATGAGGGGATTGTAGGTGTCGTTCGAAACGGCTCGGATGGGGCTCATGTGGTTGTATCTGAGCCAGTCGTAACCGGTAAAATAGATCACATTCGCCGGAATTGCCATAACGAGCGTCGGACTCAGCCCACGCCATAATGTCAGCATTCCCTCATTCCTAGCAATCTTTTTCAGCCCATCAAAAGTCGAGTTGATCGTGCGTCGCTGTGTCTCCTCGACCGCACAATCAGATATGGCCGAAGCAGCTGTATTCGTAGCGGCGCCATTCCCAGCAAGACAGAACTCGCCGTTGTTGCCGACGAAGAACACCTCTTTGCAGCATGCTTTGACACCGAGATCGGGAGGAAGTTTCGCGAAGTCGGCCGAGTAGCCGGGAAAGCGGGAGAGGTTGAGTTGCGCCGGTCGAGGTTGTGGATTTTGAGACTGGAGGCGAACGCGGACAACGTCGAGGGGCGTCACTGTCTTCAAGTCAGTAATCAATCCATCTTCTATACTGACTGCGGCATACCGAGCAGTGAAGTAAGAACGCTACCAACCGTAGCAGAGACCATGCGCTGCGTCACCGTGATCTCATCCTGAGTAGTAGATGTGTCTGGGGCGGACATGTTGCCGATGCCGGTATTCTGCTCCTCGAATGATATTCTGTCATGCCGTTGTCCTTCCTCTGCATGTTGGGAAGCGTGATGATTGTCGAAGTCGAATGCCTTCTCCGAGGCAAGGTTATAGGACATTCAAAACGTGCATGTGCAATGTGAGACTGACGACAAAAGGTGAAGGCCTAGGGGACAACGATATGGATGGCAAAGCAAAAGTCATTTCATCATGCGATCAACGTAATTTCTCTGCGCGAGCGGAGCAACATTTTCCGGGTATTTCGACCGAGCGGGCAAAGGTCCGAGATTCGCGTCACTGTGAAAGGAAAGAAGAGCCTAGCGTCGGCGATAAGGTACGTTTGTTCGGCAATATCCTGATGACTCGTCTGACGACGACAGTGACTCTTGAGCTTCGGATCCTTCGTCCTTGGCTGTACGAGGAGTTCAGGCAGCAGTCAGTGGTATAACGTTGTTTTCAGAGCAGTCTATTACTAGTCAAGATCAGCTGAAGAGCATTCACAATGGAGGATACGTCGACGTCATCAGCTCTTGACCAATTCCGACAGGAGTGGCAACAGGAGGTTCATGCCCGCAGTCAGGGGAAACAGCAGAAATCAAGCAATGCCAGAAATGCATCCTCAAAGTCGCAGACAGAGCAGAGAACAAAACCAGAGAGGCCAATCAATAGACCACCGGGGCAACATACCCTAACGGAGGTCAAGGATGAGGATGAGATTGTGCCGGAATCATCTGCCCAAGGGGCTCTGTCTGACAGAGTCGATGGCCTAAACCCGAAAAACGTGGACGACGACGAATTTTCAGGTCTATATCAAGGGGAGCCAAAGACTGCTCTCGAGCACTTTGAGCGGGCCGTTGAGAAGGAGGGTCAAGGCAAGCTCAGCGATAGTCTCAATCACTACAGAAAAGCCTATCGACTTGACGCCGAGGTCGACCAGAAGTACAAGGAGAAGCACTTCGCTCATAGATGGAAATCAGGCAAAGTCAACCCGTCCAATGCTGCTCCTACTGTCCCGTCGACAGCCCACCACTCCCAATCCGAAGCCGGCACCGAACCTGTGCCAAGAACCACTGAACAGCTCATTGCCAGCTTCGCCGATTCCGAGATCATAAACGCAGATCCTATGATCGAAGGTGATATTCCACCGCCATGTCCGATCAAGAAACTGCCGACTGAAGTGCTGCTTGAGCTTCTGCAGCATATCGCCACTGCTGATGTCTCCATATACGCTCGGCTCGCTTCTGTGTGTAGGAAGCTAGCATATCACGTGTACACAGAGAACCCCATTTGGAAGCGGATTGCTCTAGGCAACGAGTTTGGTCTGGCTAGCCAAAGGTACCACTTTGGCACAGACGTCCAAGGTCGACCAGCCATTTGGCAAGCTCTTGAGGACGACGATGAAGACGAGCGACCCATGCCACCTATCACAGCCGACCTGTTCTCGACGGAACAGGATTGGCGAGAAGTATTCCACTCGTATCCGCGAATTCGGTTCACAGGCGTATACATCTCTACCGTTAATTACACTCGATCCGGAGGTGCGTCTGTGACTCCATCAACTTGGGGCGCGCAAGTACACATCGTGACATACTATCGCTACCTCCGCTTCTTCCGTGATGGAACAGTCATCTCACTCCTCACAACACATGAGCCTATCGAGGTAGTGCACCTACTGACCAGAGAAAACGTGGCTCAAATCCGAGCAAGTGGTGGGAAGGAGCCGATGCATCCACTTAATTTCACCTCTTCTGCACCAGCATTGCTTCACCACAGGGATGAAAAGAACGCTCCCCCACCAACAGCCCAAAATATCCTCAAGCACGCGCTCCGCGGTCGATGGCGTCTTTGTCATCCCTCCCTCGAATCTATCGAGGTCGGCTCCAATGCTGCAGCTCCAGGTGACTTGCACATCGAAACGGAGGGAGGCGCCGGCCCGAGATACATGTACACCATGCATTTGTCATTGAAGAATGGCAATACTAGGAACAAGTTTGCCACCAAGAACAATAAGCTGATCTGGAAGGGCTTCTGGAGTTATAACAGTTTGACCAGTGATTGGGCCGAGTTTCATCTGCGCAACGATAAGGCCTTTTGGTTCTCAAGAGTCAAGAGCTATGGTCTCGGGTATTGACGTTCCATTATTGCTGTGTATTAGTGTTGGCCAATGTGGATGTGCAAGCATGATTCAAAGACCTTATATAAATACGATAGGCGCGTGACAGCCTGCACTAGAGCTTAGACATAGAGCTGTAGCAGAGTGTTAGTTGGGTTCACGCCAGATTCGAATAATCTGAAGCTTTTCCCATCCAGCTTTCTTGCCACTTCGGCCAATTGTTTCAACGAGCCAAGGACCGTTTGGCAGTCCCCCAACAGCAGTCTTGACCTGCTCAGGCTTATTCTGTGCACACAAAAGGACGTACGCGACTCCAATACCGCTCAGCACGTCCGGAATCTGCTGCAGCAAGCGGTACGTGGTCTCCATGCCGTCAAGACCCCCTGCATAAGATAGCGACAGAAGATGAGAGTCTTTCTCAAACTCATCTCGGTAGTTCTGTTCAATATTGGGCAGGGCCGGTAACTCCTCAGTAGGTACATAAGGGGGGTTGAAGACAAGGACATCCACGGACTGAGGCTTGATAGCAGAGCACAAGTCGCCACAGGCAGATGCTAGATAGTCAGAGCTCGAGTTTTGTTCTTTGATTGCTTTTCGAGCTGTTTCTCTCGTAGCTTTACAAGCGTTCGTGTTGACATCAATACCAAGGCTTGTGATAGGCTTGCCAAAGATATATTCAGCATTAGCAGAAAGAAATCCAATCACTACACCAGAGCCTGTGCCAACTTCGATCGCCAAGGGCGAGTGATTGCTGAAGCGTTGATGGAGCCATTCGGCTTCGCTTGGACTTGACAGACTATCAAGAAGGAGAAAAGAATCCTCAGCAGGTTCGTAGATGGTGTTAAAGGAGACATGGGAGGTGTCGGGAGTTGGCAACATCGTAAGCTACTGATTTCTAATGGTAGAGGAAACGCATGAACCATATATCGTTTTCTCAACTATACAGAAGTGAAAAGTACGAAATAATCTGTCGAGCGAGAGACACTCGAAGAGTACAGAAAAGCATGTTCTACTTTTCGGCATGTTGGGATTTTATCCCGATGCCCATAAGCACCACAACTTGGGTTGGAGAGCACAACGCTGCTTACCTATATGACTTAGGTATTCGGGTTGTATCTTTAACGTAAATGCAAGACATGGTACAGTATCGACGAGCGGCTGGCTTGTGGCAGGACATGCATGCAGTGGAGGAGCAAGGAGTACCTGCTCGACCGAGTCCATCAGGTGGTCGGTGATGCATGTCACTAATATGATGTTCAATGATTTGCCTCATACCACCAGACGGATCTTGGCTCACTAATAAAATTAGTGTCCTTTTAGCGCGTCAGCGCATGGAACGCCAGTTCCGTCTGATCGCGTTGTGCACGAAATGCGATTCCGTGCGTCCATTTTGACAAATATTCAACTCCTTAATATGACGAAAAACTACAGATTCTAAGGTAAATATTAAGGTATTCAGTATTCTAACTAGAACGCGCTGGTACAGAATTTTCCGCTGATTCTAGATTTAGGAACGAAATCGCTGTTTCGTTCCGTTTATATAAACGCTCGTAGTGATTCGTTAAAAGTCGAAAAATCCAAAATAACGACCCTCTAAATAGCTCTTTTATTTAATAATAACCTCTGAACTCGTGGGCACGAATCGTACCCGGATATTAAGTCGACCTTTCCGAACGTCAGAGAGAGAAAAGAAACCGAACTCTTCTAATTAAAAAAGAAGTTCTAGTAGTAAACGGAAGAGTAACATTTCCGTATTTTATTTTCATCTTTTTCGTCAACGACCTTCGAGCCGTATTCGTTAAAAATACATCTTCTTTCCCTTCTCTTTTAAATTTTGTATACAGAGAAACAGATGGTATCTGATCTCGAGAAAAAGAATAGGAAAACGTACCTGTTTTGACTTACCTGTGAATACACTGTGTTTTGGAGGTGAAAAAGAAGGAAAAAAGGTCGAAAATGGACGCGCGGCGTGGAAAAAGGGCCGTTACGAGCTCAGACTCGCCCACGCGACGTCTTTGTTTTGGTGGCTTTGACACTAAGAAAATAGCGTATCGTTGGTCGAGTCTGAGCTAGCTGAGGCAATTCAATGATGTCACTTTATTTATTTTCTTGAACCTTTTTCCAGGTGATTACGAGCTTCAACTTTCCACATGAGCTTCACGCAAATGCAAAGCAGCACACCGTCGCCATGAGACTGTCACCGCGCCTCCTTGCATCTCCGGTAATCACGCCCTTCAAACCCGGTCAACCATCTCCCAGACTTGCCATCCTTCCCCCAATCCCTCTCTACCGCCGTCTCCTTCGTATCCACCGGAAGAAACTCGATCCAGAAGAACGCATCATGGGAGACCTTTATCTAAAAGCCGAGTTCCGGCGGCACAAAGACATCGATAATCCGATCCACATAATTGGGTTTCTGACTCAATGGCAGCAGTATGGACAGATGCTCGAAGGTGATGGATGGAAGGAGCAGAAGCTTGATGTAGAGTTGTTGGACAAGATGAGTGATCAGCAGATTGGGCAGCTGTATGAGTTGATGCAGGCTATTCAGCAGAGGGGTAGGGACAGTGCGGACGAGGAGATTGAAGAAGGAGATTTGGTGAAGAAAGCAAAAGAGTGACAAGCTCACAAGGCCACTGGTCACAACGATAATCTGCCTAGTCATGGTGTCCTCACTCGAGTATTGTGCGTTACAACCAGATCACAACCAAAGTCATCACTGCTACCGACCTGCGCAACCTTAGCAGTCATTAAGTCAATCACCCGCCCATCGTTCTCGCCGTTTGCACAATCCGTATAAAGCAATATGGAGAACCACTGAAGCCACTAGACGAATCTCCGGGACCAGTATCTGAGAACCGTTTCGACCTGTTCAGTAGGTCCAACCACATTTTCACAACCAAACCGTTGGTGGACCCATCAAACCAAAGAACGGATGACTGCTATGTGTCGAACGACAGCCTACAGATCCACGACCTGCAACCACCGCTGGCTGACCATCACAGCCCGTTGTGGTCCAAATGTGGGTTTTACAACTACACCAATCCATGAATTCCGCTGTGATAGCATGTTTTTCGGCAAACTGAAATTCATGAAGGCACCTGCCGGTAGCTGTCCAAACTGCAACCTCAAAGGCCAATACGATGGGAACACAACAAGGATGGTATTAGGAAACGGACAACGAGAAATTAAGCGGAACATGGTGAGAGGAATAGGAATTGGTGGAGGAGGTCTAGTGACAAATCGTGGAGTGTACAGAAATGATTTTGGGTACCAGTATCCTGTGCAAGCGGCTATGCCGTTGCAAGCTCGTACTCAAGAGTACAAGATGACACATAGAAGCGCATATGCCACTTATCAACCGGGGTTAGGTCATGCAGGTGAGGGCTACCCGATCGCTCAGAAGTATACCTATGGGTTCACAAGGAGACCAAGCGACTCCAGCTGCATCGCTATGTAAAAATTAGGCGGTTCTCCTCATGGTAACAAGATAGGTTCTGACACGGCTAGAGAGACATTCTGGAGCTTTCACTTACTCGTCGGTTCCCCTATGGGATGTTGCTTTCTGTCAACGAGCTGCGTACTGCTTCTGCAAAAAATGACGAGCAAGTGGCTCGTTCTTGAAGGATCAGATCGCTCCTCTTTTGGAGACGTGCCGTAAGAATCAGCAACTTGATTATCTTTGAGGCTTTTGTCAAGTCCACAATCACATGATGAAACTTGCATCTTTCCCAATGGCTGTTCATTTCCGTAAAGTCAACGTGCAACTTCACGGGTGAGCGATCAGTCGAGCTATATCACCAGGACATAACCTGTGTTCTATCTATGCTGTATCGCCTTCCTGTACTCTGCGAATGTTGTGACTGCTGGTAGGATAGGTAAGTTATCAATCATCCCAACGTCTAGCAGCCACCAGCATGACCGAAGACGAGAAAACCTCAAGTGTGGCTTAGTCGAGTCTGAGTACCATCCATGTCAGCATTCTGCAGTAAACCCAAACCTCACCATCTGAGCGCTTAGTACGATCGCTTTTGCCTTCTTAATCTTTGATCTTGTGCTAACGTGCCTGGTATGGTTAGCGTGACATGGCTAGCGTGTTAAAGATAGTATTTTCGACCTATCGATAGAACTCTTCTTCGAGCTACATTCTCGATTTGTTCAGTTCCTTATCAATCCGTCTGATCTTCGCTAATCGATGATATCACATCGATCACCAATCTCACAGCTTACTGCTGCTATGGGAGACATTATGAGCTGCATTGGAGGCTACAAATTCCAATCCCTACATCCTTCTTGACTAATCACTCAGACCATACTTACACGTCTTCTAGGCTCAATTGAACCAACAAATAGACACTCAAATTAGTTCGTCTCTTTGACAATCTCGTCAGTCTTAATATTCAACATGCAGTACAGCTCCATGTCCCAATACATCGCCCTCCTCGCCGCCCTTGCCGGCCCTCTCAATTTCGCTCATGCCCAACAAGCCAGCATGTCCATCTCCTCCGTCCCTGGCTTCGTTCCATCCACCACTACCTTCCCAGCCCAAGCAACCAACAGCACCATCATTGCCTCAGTCATCAGCTCAGCCTCTTCTCGAGCCTCCTCTGTTGCCTCAAGCGCCAATTCTTCGTTCGCTAGCCAGTCATCGCTGATCTCCTCGAGCCTCAGCTCTGCACTCAGCTCCGCCATGTCCGCCAACAATACTGCTGCCGCTTCATCTGCCCAGAGCTCCGCGTCTTCCGCTCTGAACAGCGCGAGTTCAGGAGTGAGTTCAGTAAGCTCCAGTGCTGCCAGTTCTGCCAGTTCCGCTGCGAGTTCCGCAAGCTCTGCGGCCAGTAGTGCTAGTGCCAGCGCTGGTGCGAGTGCAGGCGCTGGTGCTGCCGCGGCTACGGCAGGCGTGGGTATGCTTGGCGCTGGTCTTTTGGGTCTTGCTGTTTTGTTCTAGATGATCGTTGGATGATGCGACGAAGGAAGAACCTGGAGAGTGTAAGCTAGAGCTGGTGAGAAGGTAGGAGTTGAGTGTGGAGTCGAGTTCACATTGGGTGTCAGCATTCGTCAGTCGTGGCGGGGCGTTGACTAAAGACTTGGAGCGGTGTACCTCTAAATGACGGTATATCTCTTTCTGGGACTTTGTCAAGCATGTACATATACGTAGCAGAGAGGACGGACAAATAGGGCATAGAAAATGCGTGACTGGTGTCTGCAAGGCAGGTCTTCAGGAGTCAATCTGGAACGAGCTATGATGATCAGGTTTGACTCTCGGTAGTGCGAGACAACTGATTTTCAGTCTCTCAGCCATTGTTGTCTCTCCTTACCTTATCTCGAACTTGTAACCGACCTGGTATCCAACGGTCCAAGACATTCTGTCCGCAACTATACCAGCTTGAAGTAGGAGTTTTGACCACCTCTAGAGAAATCGGGGGATGTTGTGTTTCAACTAGTTGTGCTTCAGAGTATTGCACGGTAACAAGGGAAAAAGAGGAACATGTCTTGAGGAATAAGTTGTTCATTTCTTTTCATGGTTCATCGTATGTGCTTTAAATAATGTTTTTCATATCCCTTGTTCAAAGACATCCTCCCTTCTGCTCTCAAACAAAAGCAAGATGTCGTCTAGCCTCAAAGTACCGCTCGCTTGCTTAAAGGTCATTTATTGCTGTGCCATCGTGCTCACAATTGCTCGCTTCGCCTTGTCTGTTCCATCACCAGTCAGGCCAGGCTCGGTATGGGTGACGGTGGTTGATGTGCCTTGGCTGCGCTCGCGCTCGATACGCTGGTTGGCAATTGGCGTTCGCTTTACATCACTGTGCACGGGATGATGGCGCAACAGCAGTCGTCGTCGCAGACGCAGCCGGTCTTAACTGGCTTAATGATGGAGGAGGCCACAGACGAGGCACTGGATCCGGCGGGAGGCATTCTGCTGTCTTGCGCGAAAGCGTAGGTGGCTCTGGTGTGCAGCTGGAAGTGAATGAAGCGCGGCTGAAATATCGTTAGGGAGACGTTCGAGATAACTGCCGCGCGGGTTGAGCTGGGATGCGCTTAGAATTTACTGACTTGTTCAAAGCGTGCTTGACTTCGTCGATAAGACCTGGCGACTGTGTTGTAGGAGTTCTGTGCACAAGTCAAATTTAGGACGAAGAACACAGATATTATGTTCTGTAGAATCAGAACAGAAGCGAAAATAGGATATTAACCCGAGTAAGGTTGTATCATTGGCTGGAAAGGAGGGCTATGTATCTAGAGCACTGCTTCTAAGCGAGAAGTTACGTGCCAAGATTACGCGTAACCTCCAATAATGCGAGATCAAGAGAACAGGATAGTTCATTGAAACAATCTATTATTGGATGCGACTGTCAACGTGGCCAGCCTCGTTATCTTGTGGCGCAATATTGAGCTGGTGTTGCACATGCCCCAGTCAGGGATCAGAAGTGGCTGTGCCATTGGCGCAGCTGTCTATCACCGAAGGTGTGATAAGGTTTTTGCTTTCTACCCACTAGATTGCCACACGAGAGAATTTCCTCTAAGCATTTTCACGTTTTATACGTGGAAGATTGTCTTGTTCGATAAAAGATTGTGGATACCATGTCCAAACTATGTTGAAAATGGTGTTCGTTATCCATCACGATCATTAGGTAAGTCTAGAGGTTCCGGTTTCTAGACTTTGTACCACCGTCTAACTTGCTTGAAGCAAGTGGTTAAGTAAGAACGGAGGAAGCTCCATTCTCGCATGGCTCCGAAAGCTTGGTACGTGGTGAGTTAACGTGGCGTTCACGCTATCCCGAACTACCACAGCATCCATGGGCAAAGCTTGTCAAAACTTATTTCTTCAGAATTGGCCTCGTATGTATCCGGGGAGAGCTTCTTTGCCAGTGCGAGCGCCTTGTCTCTGTAAGTTTGGCTCTTGGTTTTGTCATCGAGACAGGCATACAGCACTGAGAGCTGGTAATAAGCTCGAGCAAGTTGACCTTGCCCTCCCATGCCGATAAAGCCTTCCGTGATTGACACTAGTTCTTGCAAGATGGACAACGCTGTACCATACGTCGTTTTATCCTCCATCAGAAGAACAGCAACATCATGCATACTATCACATGTTGTGAAGCGATTGCCGAGCAGTCGGCGACGATAGACTAATGCTTTGGATGCGAGCCGTAGGGCATCATCTCTCCGACCCTGAGCGTGGCGTATCCGCGAGAGTAGAACCATATCCCCTGCGAAGCGAGGATTGTCCTTGGATAGGAGCAAGTCATCAGTGAGGTTCTGCAACGATGGACAGCTGAACAAGTACCGCTCAGCTTCTTCTAGTCTTCCCATTTTGAGATGAAGGCTCGCAAGATTGATGTAAGAATTGCCGATACAGGAGACATCGTTCCGTTCACGCATTTCAAGAGCGGCGTTCAGGTTTGTAAGCGCATCACTATGGAGGCCGAGCTCGGTGTAACATAGACCAAGATTGTTGTAACCCCATGCGACGAGTGGATGGTCAGGACCTAACAGTCGTTCCCGGATGGCTATACCTCCCTTAAAGCACTCAATAGCCTCATTGATTCGGCTTGTATAGAGCTTGTTGAGCCCATTTTTGAACAAAATAGCGGCGTAGTTGAGACCTGACTTGTTCTCGATGAATTCAATAGCAAAGTTGTTAATCTCCTCTGATAGATCAAACAGCTCTCGCTCCCGTGCAAATCTGTGACACGGTTAACATAGCACTAGGTGAGGAGGAGAGTTCAGCATACATTTCACAAGGTATCAAGAGCGATATTAGCTCATCTTCATCGCGCGCTTGGACATTGTACTTCTTACATTGTCTGATTAGATGAATCACATGTGGTAGACAGCGCTCATGACGCAACCACCGCTCAGTCGTCCAAGCTTTGAGGAAGTTGACTATATCGGCATCTTCTCCAGTTCCGACAAAGATCTGCCGCAAGATTTGGATGGCGGCGCTCAAATACTTCACTCGGTCAGAACTCGTTGCTCTTCGCATGACTGCCGCCTGGACTAATCTGTGGACAGAAATATGTTGATCGGCAGGGCTTTTGTCGATTAATGCTGCTTGTAAAAGTGTTTCTTCAGCATTCCCTAGGCTGTCCTGATTAGTGTTACAGTCCTATACAGAGGTAGCAGGCTTACTCCATGTCGTCAGTGAGGAAGGCAAAATCTTCGTCTGTTACGGCCGATCCACCATCGATAAGCATAGCTTCGTCAATGACATCAGGGCTGAAAAACACAATCAAGCCATGTAGATGCGCAGCATCATTTGAGAGCTTGGAAAGTGACAGCTCCCAGACGTTCCCCAAAGTCTTCTCGTATCTTGTCAAACGACTTTTCTTGTCATCCACTTTGCTTGCATTCTTGTCGTAAAGGGCTGGGAAGTCCTTCAACTGCAGCTTTCGTTGCTGGATGAAGCTCGCGATCTGATTTATGGCTAATGGAAGACCGCCTAGGATGTTCACAATCTCACTAGCCAGTCTCCTCTCCTGAGCGTCTTGCTCATCTCGGCCAAGGATGCGGAGTAGTGTTGCTGCCCCTGTGCTCTCATCGAATGGCTGCACATGATAGCCGGCACTTGCAGGGTTGAACGCTGATGCAAAATCACGAGAAGTTAGAAGAATCGATCCTGCTCCACTCGAAGGCCATATTTGCTGTACTATCTCTATATCGTCAGCATTATCGAGGATCAAGAGCCAGCGGCTATCTGACACTCTAGTTAATAAGTTGACCTGAACGGGCACGACGGGTCTTACCGGTATTTCTGAGCCAATCTCGTAATCTAGTCATGGCTCCATTAATATCCTTATTTTCTGCTTCTGTTGTGAATAAATTCAATGCTTGTCCAGCGTCTCTTGCCGTTTGACCTAGACTATAAGCATTCTCTGCTGCAATCCAGATAATAACATCGTAGGACGATCGTACCTGCTTTGCGTACTGCAGAGCGACCTGTGTCTTCCCTACTCCACCCATCCCAAAGAGAGAAAAAGTGCGAAGGTCATGGTCTTTATTGGTATCATCAAGTATCTTGTGGATCTCGGCAAGTGCTTCTTCACGGCCACTGAAGCGGATATCAGGGTCTTGGGGCACAATGTAGTGTTTCGCGGTTGTGGCGTTTGTCGCTTGCTGTACCAATGTTGTCCCTTTCATATCTATTACTAGATCAAGCACTTCTTTGAAACGGCCTTTATCCATGTTCATTCTACTAACATCCGCTTCGTTTCTCACTCGAGTTGACATGCGTGTAATGCGCCGGAGTGTGCTTCGGAAGTCAGTTTCGAAATCACTCCAGGCTTGTCTTTGGAGTGCAACGTGTGGATTCCTCCTGAAGAAATAGATCATTCGTGCATAGAAACAGATGATCTCTGTATATAACCCCACAAGACATGACTCAAGAGCTGGAGTCATTTGTAGGTTCCGTTCATAACTTCGAAATTCTGGGAGATTGAAGCTCAAATCTTCCAACATTTCGAGAACGTTCTGAAGCTTGTCACCAGCTGTGGATGCAAGTGATAGTATCAGGCGTATACTTCCCCATATGAGTGTGGTCGCCTTGAAGTCAGCACCGAAGAATATTGCCATCATTGCAGAAAAATCGTCAAGGAACCTGAGTGTGGGGCCAAAGCGTTTGAAAGACAACAACGTTGAACTCGACTGTGGGAAACATTTTTCGACACCTGCGGCATAGTCGAGCACATCTTGGATTGACCCGGGTTCGCTGAGCACCTCATTGTATGCGTCATTTTCAGACAACTCGTCTTTGTACCTCTCCAAGGCTCGATTCCAGAGTGGGCTTGTGTCAAGCTTCGCCGACCTGAGATGATTTAGAGGTTGCCCTCAAGATTTTCAAGGACGAGCAACTAATACACTTACCTCGCCTTCTCAAAAGTCATCTTGCTAACATATGTACTATACTATTTGTTGTCCTGGTGGGGGCGGGATGAGGGCTGAAGTTGTAAATGCAGCATTAACGCTTTTGGTCAAAGTGGACACAAGCGGTGTCTCAGGCTTCAGATTGCGAGTGTGGAGACTTCACGATTGCTGGAAGAACTAGCGCCTGTTGAGTGCGGCCAGGACTTCGCACCAGAAATTGGCCAGCATTTGTTGTGGTAGTTTGTGAGACACAAAGCACAATGCATATAAGCTGCACCGTTATTTCCGACAAGCTGCGTTGAGAGTGAATGACTGCCTGGTTGTGGACCGTGTTGTTTCAGAGTAATGCAAAGTTCGAAGCATGTTTCGCACTTTTCTGAGATGCGCCGGAACAAAGTACCTTTCAAAGAGAGCTAACAGCCAAAATTGGGGTTCCATAGCTGACACGAAATTGATTTGACCAGGGATTTACCTCAAACAAGCGCTACGAGGCGCTTACCACGAACTTCCAAAACTGTTTGGTGTCGATACCTATGCGCGAATGTTCCGAAATTTCCACAACCGTGATCCAAAACAAAGGCGCTGAGAGCTGCTCGATAGCGTACAAGTTAAGTACCATGTCATGAGCACGAAATAGTCCAGAACTCACCTCGTCTTACTAAAGACTACGCCGTTGATTCCACCACCCGCAAAGGTGCTAGATCACATACAAGAACAATGTCTACCCCATCGACTTACGCTCATTTCAGAACACACCTACGGAAACGGGTCAAACTAGGTGAGCAGCTTCCGCCGATTCAAAACATGGTATCAAGTTTATAACGATGCCCTTCTGTGCTTGTGGCTAATGTAAGGATGAGCAGTTGGACGAGTACCAGAAGCTCATGATGGACTGGCTGTCGAACTCTTTCAAGCGATAGCACCACATTCGACCGAATTGGCCAAGCACTCGGGTTGGTACCAGGCTTGGGTTGATCAACAACTCCCTCTCCTTCGCCCTTCGCTGTCAGAATGTCTGAAGAATTTCTCGCAGCAAGAAACAGGAAATTGGCAGCCAGGATTCAAAATTCTATGGAATGAGGTTGCGGCATCCTTGCGGAGTAATTGCAAGAGTGTCACGATTGATATGATCGTCAATGAGCTCGTTGACAAACAAATCCTCAAGCCGGACCCCAAGACAAGCACTAATCGGCAAATCGTGTTCGCTGTCGTAGGCTGGCAAACGATGCTCTGGAAAACGGAAATTGGCAACAAGCCTCCAGCTCTACTCTGCATTTCTGATGAAATGGATGGTTACACAGGACAAGCAGCCCTTAATCATTGTCAAGATCAACTCGCTTGTCGTAAGCCCTTACCACAACTGCTCATGGGCTTCGGTGTTCTGCTACCATCTCCTCGATATTTCGCACACGAGATCGATGAGAAAGATCAGTTATCATTGAAGTCAGTTCGGTCGATTTCGCCAAAGACCCTTAATGTACATCTGTTGTCTTCATTGTACCCCCACTTCACAATCAAATGGACTGATATATTATCGCATCATCTCGAATTCGATCAACGGCAACAGCGGCTATACCTCTTTCGATTTCCAAGTTTCTGCCTGGCAAACATTGATCGCAGCAGCGATAAGCTAAATTGCGCGATATATGCCTGCGGCGAAAATGATGAGAAAAAGAGCAGTCAATTCTGGGCCACAAAATCAAACATTGAAGAGCTGCTCCAAGAGACACTTCGCTCCTACCGACTACTATTTGGACAGTGCAAGGCCGCTCGCAAGCAGTACCGCTCTTTGCGACCGTTCCCAGATCTAACTCCAGAAGACACTCTTCTTCATGATCTCTGCAGAAATAAAAAGTGCGACCTGACGGCTCCTTATGAGCGAGAAACTTATCATCTTGAGCAGGATTTTCCAATGTATAGAAACAGGCTCGTGCTCTTGAATGATGCCTTAACAAAAGAGATACCGCGAACCTGGAAGCAGCTCTGGAATGACAAACGTGACTCGGCTCAGTGGCTGACGTTCTGGCTAGTTCTTATCTTCGGGGGAATCGGCATAGTTCTGCAGTCAATTCAAGTGGTCCTTCAATTAGCGTCAACGGCCCTTGGGAAAGGCTGAAAGCATATGCACATCCTCAGATGTTTCGGTCTGTCCAACTTTGGATGATGCCAATCTGATTAGCATCATATTCCTTCAAAGTCACCTTACCGCCTTCGAGGAAAGTATTCGCATGAACGTAGATCATGCGAGGAACCTGCTGTTTGGCTACAGTCGCCTTCCAAGCGAGATGCTCCTCCTCGACGTTCGACAAAGCCTCAAAATATGGACGACAAGCGCTAATATCCGCTGTGACTCTGTACATGTGCAGATGTAGAAGCATGTCCTCCAAAGCGCGCCGACCATGGGTCATCACCAGTTCCCGATCGACTTTAACTTTGAGGCGCGCCTGCTTAGGTTCGTGGAGGATTTGAACACAGCCTTTCCCATCACGCAAGAGACATCTCAGCATTGCGAAGTGTGCACGAGAATGAGCTTGACCCCATCTCTTGCTCTCTAGACTATAGTTGTTCAGATCTAGTAGTGCTAGTGCGCAAAGGCGCACATAGAACAGATATAGCAAGTTAGCAGGCTTCAACTCGCTATTCTCGTCATACCCAAACAGGCGCAACAAATCATGGTCGCCAATGAGGAAGGCACCCACCAACTCACAACGGCACTCGTCAACGCTTGTAGCAATGTTTCCGAATTGACCCGTCCATGTTTGGCCTGGCCGATACCATGAGTCAATTGGTTTTTCGGTCAATGGGTTAAGGGGTGGCCTCTCATAATCGAAGTTGAATTCGCCCTCGCGTTCTTCAACCATCATTTTGCCAGTGCCATGACCTAGCAGCTCGTGAAAGACAAGCCAGAGATAACCGATATCCGTCGAGTGTTTTGAAAGATCACTTTGCAGGTCCTCATCCACGAAGTTTGACAATGTATCATAGTTGCTGCCCGCCGCTAAGCGGTTAGCAATCACAACGTTCTTAAATCCACAACTCTCACGGATGTCATTGTAGTTCGGAAGGTTGATGCCATCGAAGAGAATAGTCGAACAGTAGGCCAAAGTATGAATGCTTGCAAAACTCGGTGGCTCAAACAACCCCTTCTCAAACGGACCCTTGCCGTTGTTGTCAGTTTGATGTCTTGCCCAAGGCAGTCTCTTGATAAAGGTATCGGAGCGATCCACCAGTCTTTGCAGTGCACGACTCTCTTCTGGGTTTTCGATTGCCACTAGAGCTTCGAACTCAGATCGGACGCCAGCAGGATCCCGGTATGGCTCTACAAAGCCAAAGATGTTCTCGACCCTCGGCGTGATGTCGGTGATCCATAGCCGTTGAGACTCTCTGTATGCCTCGAGGTCACCGGTTTCAAAGCTTCGGACGTATTCCCTAATGATCTTGCGCTGTTTATCATCTTTGGCATATTCAATTGCTTTTTCGAGCTCTTCGCACATCTTGCGTAACACTGGCGCGAAATCACCACGCTTCAGCCTGACACAGTATCTTGTGCTGTGCTCAATTTCAAAATCGTCTGCAATGACTTTGGGTATGTCATCCGTTTCTACAGATGCCTGCAAGACATCAATGAAATTTCTCTGATGCTCGTCTTCTGTGTGTTGGAGTCTCGTGTTTTCCGGCCACAGCTTCGCTTTTTCCATGAGCCTCGACAGGGCTGAGATCTGCTTCTCCGTCATTCTTCGAGATCCTTCAGGATAGTACTGGCTCTGCGTCGATTCAGATGGATAGCCCAAGCTAAAAGGCGATTCCGCTAACATTGCTGTACCAATATGTTCTTTCAGCCTACCTGCTTCGTGACTAATTGTAGCCAGCTTCTCAAAAGTGCTCTGTGAAATTCGTGGCACGAACTTTTGATCGCCCCTCCCATAATAGTTACCAATATTGGATAGAAAAGTCGCGGCATAGTCTACAAATGCTGCCATCTGGTCGCGATCGATGCCTAGTCTGTCGGCCAATGCCAAATAGTGCCCTGCGCAAGTTTTGTGTATCTCAAGAACAAAATCAAAAATGGTGCTGGCTTCAGAAGACACTTGCTCCAAGATGATTCTTGCGCTAAACCATGCTGCGCGCGCCAGGTAATGAGCATACAACTTTTCACGATCTGACAATCTCAGAAAAGCCGTGCCAATTTCCATCTGTGCTACCACAACTTGTGGTGGGGATCGATTGGGAAACGCAGACATTGTGTAGTGAAATGATTAAGAGTTCGAAGGTCGTCTTAGATCTGATGTATGAATCTTAGATGTTTGAAACTCTCTGTCATAAGAAGTTTTGATAAATCAACAATTTTGGACAAGATATTTATTTTCCTTATCTTTATGAAGAAGAGTGTTAGTTTCGATTATAGCGAGGTTACCTAAGATAAACCATTAACCTTTCTTACAAAAGTTCTTCAACTGACACCTAAATTTCATATCGTATTTCCCGAACACGTCTTTACATCTATAATAAGATCGCTTACAGGTAGTCTTGTAAGTAACGAACATAAACAACAAGCTTGCACTTGCCATGCCTCGGCCCTGACTAGCATCGGACAAAAGCTGGTAAGTACGTGCGCTCGCACTTTCAGCCTTAGGGTGGGCGCCAAAATTCCGTGGTTAGTCATTTGGTGATAACCGGCAATCTTGATCATCATTAATCACTTACTATTTGTTACTGTCACCAACACTCAAGATGGCTCTGACCATTTGTATGACTAACTCTGCTCAATTTTGGCGCTCACCCTAAGCCCTAAAATATCTGCAGTTAGGTGTCTTTTTGGCAGTGTCGCGCATATCTCGACAAAAGGATTATTCTTGGTGAGAAGAGTAAATCTGTATATTAGGCGACATCGATCCTTTTTGTAGTGTGAATGGCGTGCTGTCTATCCCGTGAGCTCGAAGCCCAGAGTAATATTGTTTATGATGGAAGGAAGCTAATGGTATCCGATGAATGAGGTGTGTCCTCGTGCCAAATGAACTTGGCTCAAATGCCAAATTTCACACCTTGGATTACCACGTCTCGCCACAAACGGGCAAACGTGTTGTTTATACGAAGGTTGATTGCAATTGAGATTGAGCTGACCGTTCTGCTAAAAATACGAACTCGCCTCGAGGAACTGTCAGCCGTAGACTCGAAGCATGAATGTCTCCTAGATGTTTCAGGCGTAGACACCTCAACGCATCCTATCCAGCATTGACAATCTCGCCAATCTTGACTATCCAGAGTTTGTTCTGACCGAGTACGATGACTCGATCACCAGCAAGCTCGAATTGTACGATCGCAGTCTTGACAGGGTCCCTTGTGAAGTAGTGAGCATTGAACAGGCCTAAGATTCTGCCATCAGGTGCCCTTACGACAATTCCTTCTCCCTCGGCGGTCCATACTCTGCCTTTGTCATCTATACGTATTCCATCGGGGGCTTGCATCCTTACGACCCCAAAGATACGTTTATTTACAGGCCACATATCATCATTCAGGTCGTATCTGTAGATGGCTGGTGCCCCGACCTTTGATGGTAAGCCCCAGACTCTACTACGCTCCTCGCCCCCAAAGTCTGTCACCCAGAGGGTCTTCTGATCTCTTGAGGGACGAACGCCGTTTGCAACAGGAAATTCAGTCCGACTGATGGCAGGCAGCAAAACCTTTTTCTGTGGATCCCAGCGCCACAGTCCCTGAGGCAGAGTACTATCTGAACTCATTCCGTCAGGAAATGGAAGTATAGTGATGAACATATACGAATCGTTCGTGCCAGGTTGTGTTACCCAGGCAACATCATCCACAAAATCGAATTTAAGGCCGAAATATGAGTTGAGCACTGTCTCTACGTGGCCTGTTTCCGGGTCGACCGACACGACACCTCCTGGCCAGCCTCGTGAGTCATCGCGAAGGCATGTGAAGTACATGCGGCCTTGATGATAGAACCCACCATTAGGGTTCCGTAGGGGTTCGGATGAGGTCAGCTTTCGTGTCTTCTTGGTTGCCAAGTCCAATATCTCCACCCTAGTCGGACCGTCATTGATCCACGTCGTGTACCAGACCTGATCACGCTCCTTTATCCACACCCCAGCTTCTCCAGCAAAGTTCTCATCACGCTCTTCCACCAACTCGATGACAGGTTTTGGCCCCAGCAATGTAATGAATTCATCATCATATGAGATGAATGGTGCTTTTACGACTTCTTGCAGAACGGAATCAACAGATGCATCTCCAGCTTTTGTTCCCCTTACGAAGGAGTCGATCATGGACCCCTCAAATGACATGGGAGCAGGTAAGTGTATGATCTCGGAATCGAGACGATAGTCGCAGTCGCCTGATCAGAGGCCATCTCTGAGGATTATCGACAGTGCGGATAGTCGGGATTGCAAAATATTAAAGTCGGGTTAGTTTAGTGCCGTTCTGTTTCTTTGTATCGCAAACCTCCCATAATCTTCGCAAACCGTGCTTTGCTTATTCGAATTAGCAGGAATGTCCCTCATAACAGTATCGCGCCTGTGGCGTACAGTACTACGTCATAAATCTGAATCTAAGATTTCTTATATTCCGTATTCGTTTCATAATACTACGATATATTTAAACTAAATATTGGTAGGCGCTTGCCCATGGATATCCAAAATTTCAGTATTGAAATGTATGTGGGAATATTTCTAACTTTCAAAATTTTAAAAATCATAATCCAGAACACAAACGCTGCGCGAAGGTCAGCACTGCCACCCCGGGGTAGAAGGTGCTCCCACTTCGTGCGTGCATTGTCCGTTGGTTTATCAGCTATATGATTTACAGCTTTATCAACCCGTCCTTTGTCCACTATCACAAGCACATTAGAGTATCCAAACTCCCTGTTTCTTACAGGGTCAGCAGCTCGATTACGTCGTTATGTATGCGCTCAATGTTGCAGCAGGCTGTTCTGATAGAACCCTGCAACCTGTTCGAGCGCCGTGATGTGCAGTACTAGAACGGAGCACACTTCGACTTTATATACAGTCTAACGATTTTAGACTTCTACGCACTAATCCAGGCAGTTCTTTCAAGCGGAGCAGATATACAATCGAGCATCAGCCAAGAATTTGATCTGATCTAGGGTCATTGTAGGAACATTCTGGACTATGAGGCCCTGATATCACATTTCGCTCATGTGATCGCACGAATGAGCCTGCGGCGAGTTAAAATCTCCTTGGTCTCGATAAAGATAGCTGCCACGGCTTTGAAAAGAGAGGTGATGAGCGATAATTTGCCCCGCATTATGCCATGTGAATACTCAGGCATGAGATCACTCTCAGACTTGCTGGATGTCAAACATACAAGATGAGGGTGCCGCTTGAGCCGCGGCAGTGCCAGCTAGTTCAAATTGAGGAGGGGGTCGAGAGCGATTGGATGTCGTGTTGGCAGCACGAGACACCTGCAGCAAGACACTGACTTCTTCCGGCAGGGAGACACAGCTAGTCTCCTCCGAGACACCTAGAATGACCAATGTCGAGCTTTTCGTTAAGTGAGAGCTGCGGTCAGCTCCACGCACAGTCTTGTCAGCAAGACTTCAGTCGCCTCTGCCTTGTGCATGCATCATTAAATCCATATGGACCGTGGTAGACACCAATTGCAATTGTCGCACAACTTCACAGAACCAGTTACGTCGCAAGAGAGTATGGGCCGGTTGAAATCACCACTTTACACAGAGATATCGACTGTTAGGAGTCTGCCTTGCACTAAGCAGCTTGAAACTTAACCAGTACGGATATAGACTGCTAACACAAAAGCAACAGGATAATAAACTTACGATAGTGAGAAGCGACGAAGTAGTACACAGAGATACTGCAATATTCACGTTGCATGAGACAATATAGCCGCTTGAAGAAAAAAGCTACTCTGACGCTCACAACAGTCTCTCACAGTGGGATTCGGGCCGTCTGTGTCTACGACAAGAAAGTTGTCAGTCCAGATTCAGACATGCTAATCGAGTCTCACTGCCTATGACGTACTCTTCTTGTAACGGTGTCTTATCCCATCAATCATTCTGCCAGGAGAAGGGTTTAAACTTGCAGGAGCAGAGACAGGTCATTCTGCGTTGATGGTTTTTGCTTTGAAATGCCGCGGCACCCGGCTGTGTCGATGCTACGTATGGCCAATGTAGTATGACTGAGCCGTACCAACGGTTGTCTTCAAGTACATCGTTAGGTGGCGCACAACGCCAGAATTTGAGATTGGTATTGGTAGGAGTTGTTTGCCCATCACGGCCTCGTGACTTGTCAAAATAGTTTCTATCAAGGCGTTTTTGACGCACTTCGTTTATCTTCAGAGAATGCGCCATCGTGTGTCTCACCAAAACCATGGGCGTTTCGAGATGGATCAACGCGGAGCATCCAACAGCTAGATGGCTTCGATCAGCAGAGTTTTTGAGCGACGTTACAAAGAGATATATAAAATAAGGCGACGACGAGGTACTGCTCGCAAGCCACTACAACTCACGCGGATTGATAGGCCGAATACTGGATAACTAGAGGAAGTGACAAAGAGTGATAGGGGCAGCCAAGACACACTAATTGGGGCAGAACTTTCACGAACGAGGATATGAATGACGGAAACTGAGGCCAAGCTCAACACAGGAATTTTGCCAAGAAGCAAGCTACCTATCACATTTCGAAACCCATACAACAACAAATTCTTCTTCGTTCAGCGCATTTATCTAAACTCAGTTTTTGTTAATGTGTGAAGAGCTAGCTGAGGAGAACTGACGTCCCAATTCCCTATGGCCATTCCTAGAAGCCTTTTTTGCTTCTGAGACTTTCATTTCACTGCCCGAGCCCAAGATCGAAAAAGACGCTTCAGCCATAAAGGGCCAGGTTTCACTCCATGACGTTCGAACAGACAGGATATGGATTTCACCGGTTGCTCTTCCTTCAATTAGCTCCTCCTCGTACAATTTGCCAAGATGATGGATAGGCTCGGTGTCCTATGTGAACTCATCGTCTCATACTGACCGGTCAGCAGTGCCCGGCAGCCAATCTATCTCCGCAGCATCATCTTGTCATGGCGATGGCACGAGCCCGTATCTCCTTGTTTTCATACACATTCGAGAGCGAAGATTCAGCCAGCCCATGGAAATTTGTAAACTCTCTGTGTTTCGAGTTTCAGCTTCGTGTTTTTCTTTAGATTCATTTCAGGAGTTCTTAAAGAACAGTCTATAAAAACGTCTGATTTCCCTTTCCTACAACGAAGAGTAGAACCCTCACAAAGCTTTCAATCCTAACCTTTCAGACCTATCTTCAGAAAGAAAACCTTCAGCCAAGAAACCTTCTCGACAGCAGACAGAATGGCTAAACTTTGTTTCGAATGGATGTTCTTCCTCCTACTCAGTCAATGGGTTGCGCCCTCTGTGCAACTTCAGGAATTTAAGTTTTCAAACCATGGAATCCAAGTGGTGCACGAAGGACAACACCCAGACATGGGAGCCGCAATAAGCACGTTCTCTGCCAAGCTGTTCGCGTATGAGTACGACTCCCTACCACTAATCATAATATGTTTCATATGGACAAACCAAAAGCTGATCTTTCCGTCTCAGATACAATCGAGCAACACAATATCCAGACGTGAAGACGATTAGAGCCGGGCCCTACTACGGACAAATTAATGCAGGCGATACCTTGAACTGGCGCATCTACATAACCAGCCTTCAACCAACACATTTTCGCACTGATACGCATTCAAACTGGAAGGCGGTGCTCAGTGTCAATCTCTCTGGCGTCATGTTGGCTGTGGAAGATGGTGAATCGGATGGAGGTCGTATCACTGCACTGGAGGCACAAGACATGACGGGGACGATGATACAAGAGGCGGTAAATTGGTGCGATGCTCACAATGACCCGAGCACGGGTAACTGTTGAAAGTCTTAGTTTTCTAGTCTCTTAGGGGGTAGTTCCACTGCAGGCAGTAGAATTTGTGTGTTTAGTTAGTTTTGGTTTCTCTGTATGTTAAATGAGTACGAGCTCAATCTCTTCCACCTGTTTTGACATAAGGGGCATCTTGTGGTAGTCCCATTGTAGGATTGCCGATCTTGTAAGGCGCATGTAGAAAGCAGATGGGTTTCTTAGCCACGAAATGCCGGTCGTACAATCTACGTTCAGCCCTCGTTGTAGCCCCAATCATATCAGCAAGTTTGTTGGAGGAGTGAATTCCCTTTTTCTCAGCACCCAATATTCATCTAGATTCATCAAGAACCACTCAATCCCATCAATGGCGGCACCAACTTCCATATCTCTGGCTTTGCCGGTGTTCCGACTCTGACCGTACTTCACGAACCCCACTGGCCGAGTCACAAGTTGCCGTCATCGACCATATCCTTCCTCCCCCCTCCTCGTCATCATCGTCGTCGCTGACAACGGCAACGCCCTTTTGTAGGCGGTTAGGGGAGCTCCAATATCAGAAAAGAGCTTATCCATATCCACGGGCTCCTTCCTCTCAGATTTTGCTTCATGATCCACCAGCGATAGCTGGTAGATAGTAAACCAACGCTGCATCTCGCTAACTTAAACGTCAAAGATAAAACACACATCCAGCTTTGATACGAGACGTAAATTGCGATCTAGTGCTAGAGATGTTTCGAGCTTTGATATAGCCTGATATCTCTCTATAATTAGTCAAAATCAGTTGAAACTGTAGTTGACGAATGAGGGCCGTGGAGCGATAAGATGCTCTCGTCGACAGGACGATACTAGACCAATAAGTTCATAACATCTTTTAAGGATTTCAACGGACAATACGAGCAATGCTACAACCCGAGAGTTGCTCGGCAGCATACCGGTCAAGTGCCATGCTGTTTGCACGAAACGTTTTAGAACCGCTTCACTCTACTAAAGACGCTGCTGATAATTCCATTACACACATAGGTGCCGATTGTTCATAATCATGTGTAAGAGCAATGCACGCCACAACTGGGAGTGAGGATCGATGAGGAAATGCAGGCATGATGTTATGAACGTCAGCTGCCAGAACACTATCGCTTAGGGGGTTTGGGAAAATAACAACTTGGGGCACGAATTTGTTTTTGTTTGTCGGGTGCGACACCACAACGAGGTTGCAAAGAATGAACTATCAAAATTCTCTGACAAAAGTGCTTTGAATTGCACCTAAGTTATGTATGATATTTCTAGAACACATCTTTACATTAATACTAAGATCAATTAAACGTAGTCTTGTAGCGAACGCAACTCTATGTTAAATTAAAGGTGTCACAAACAACAAGCTAGCACTCGCTAAGCCCCGGCCTACTAGCAATCGGACAAAGGCTGATAAGCACGTGCGCTCGCGCTTCAGCCCTTGATGTATCTCCAGTTATGTGTCTTCTTGGCATTGTCGCGCATATCCTGTCTGAACGAGCATTCTCAACAAGAAGAGTAAACCTGAATACTGGGCGGTATTGATCTTGTTTTGTGGCACTAGGATCTACCTATATAAGGTTGGACGATAGCTTCCAATCCAAGACAAGCGCTTTTGAACAATATACTCGTGAATGAACAGTCAATACTCGTTATAATACCGAGTCCTTATGCATTTTCACCAAGTGGCAGTCTCGTACTGGAACGTCGAATTTCGCAACCTGCACATTACAGAGAATACTGATCTTGAGCAGTGACCGGTGCGGCATGACACGGGACGTGGCTCGTCTTGGGGCCGACTAGTGCATAAGCTGAGATCAATAGCGTCAAACCTTTGCTCAGGTTGATCGAGCCAAGTAGATGAGCTGCACAACTATCACGTCGAATTCTCTACCTCCATCCTCTCAGAAGTGCTTCCAATATTGACTTTTGCGTAGACACCCTGCTTATATGCGGTTGATCCCTTCAACTATGCCGCCATCAGCTCCTCGGTCCTCTTGGGCGCTCAGTATACACAGATGTGTCAACCGATGGTTCACAGCTCAACCAGCCTAATTCAGTCCATCCGGTGTAAACTCTATCCGGTATCGTCATGAACTCTCCTTGCCAGCTGGAGAAGGCTCACCTTGCTCTTAGGCTTCGTCTCCGTTCAGCTCATTCGCTCATGGACTTTTAATGGACTGTTCGGCACTCTGCATGGACTCTGCCAAGCCAAGCACACACAGCTGTGTGGCACATGTGATGGTCAGGTCAACTTCTCTGGTCGCGCGCAGGTCTCAGCTGGAAAGTCGAGATTTAGGATAAAAGCGATTGCCTTGCTCTGTCAAAGAATCATCAGTCCTCCTCAAATATCATACTGGTTCATATACACAAGAACGTCAACCTGCAACACATAACATCGAATCGAGATGAGTTCAATCACTGATCCTCTCATCCTTCAACTGTATGACAAGCTTCGCCAAACCTTCGGTCTCGGCGACAATGACCTCTTCCAGATGGAAATGCCTGCAAGGCTCCTCGAGATGGGCAACTATCATTACAACGGCAGCGATACACTCAATGCTCAACAAGTGAAGCCTCCTTCTGTTGCTGAGGCAGAATTCCGCCTTGCAGATGGCATGCTCAATTTATCAAACCTCGTTGGAGGTCCGAATGGCAACAAATTGTCTGAAAGTTATGACGAGGTACTTTTTGGTCTTGCACCTGCGAATGTCGAGACGAGCGCAGAGTTGGACAAGCTCGTTCCAGACCAACAGAAAATCTTCGACTGGCTATACGAAGAAGTTCCAAACTTTGATCCTCCGGCCAGTGATCTTTTGAGCATGATACCAGACGACAAGAATTTACCGAATAAGCCTGATGTCATTGAAGAGAAGAAACCAAGCGCTCAAACCAAGAAACTAAGAGATCCTAGTCTGACACCAAAGATACCACGCATCGATTTATATCAAAAGCTACTGGATGTGTATGAAGCTGAACGCTTCCGATGGGCACAATACAAGAACGATGCCCGACCAGCCAACGATGAACCACAGGCAAAGTGGGATACATATGACAGTAAGTCATGGCAGATTGCCCTATGGCCTGAAGCTGAACCCACATCTATCTTTGACTGCTCCTAGACTAACAGATCTTGCAGGACTCCTGACCACGTACGCGCCTGTTATTGATTCGAAGTTGGAGGCATTATGGGCTGTACTGCTGGTGCGTGGACAGTGTAAGTTTCGCCTTATAACGAGCACAACTGCGCCAGATACTAATAGTGCCGCTTAGATCATCGCGTCCGAAAATATATTTCCTATATCGACATACAGACTGCTGGCGAGGCTCTGCAGAGGGCGAAGGAGAGCCTCAGAGCCTCAGTTAGTCGCAGCATCGATGACACTGAGGATATCTATCCTGTTATCTTCACACCAAATAATTGGGCCAAGTACCTCAGCACTAATTTCCGGCCAGAGGATCTGTTGGCTGATGCAGAGAATACGCGAAGTCAACTACGAGATGCGGAGAAAGACCGTGCTCTGCTCACAATGCGTCGTGATGCTTTGCTGGCTGGGCGTCAGGACATCAAGGCGCTCGAGAAAGCTGCCGTCGATGCAAGCAATGCACTTCGAACAGCTCAAGTGGCGATGGTCAAAGGCTATGGCGAGACGGCCATTAACTGTATTCAACTATACTTTGATATCGTCACCAAGCAGGCCAGAAATAAGATTGAAGCTACGATTGCTCTTACAGAGACCAACAAGGCAGAGCTGGATGCTGCTCTCATAAAGTCTGCTGAGCCTCCTCTAAGCCCAGACCAGTGGAAGTCTCTGGTCGATATGCAAACTAAATGCCTTCAAAGTCAGGCCAACGTCGCAATGGCTAACGATGCATATTCTGATGCGCAGTTGGCAGCTTCCAAAGCTCGTGGCGAGGATCCTGCAAATTCTCTAGAGGTTCTCAGTGAGAGGATCCAATCGCTAACCATGGACATCGACTATTACCAGAAGATGCTTCAAGCTTCAGACAACCCTATGGGTGTTGAAATAACCAAGATTGGCGAGGACGGAAAACCTCAAGCAACCAAGACCGCAGTTCCTGGTCCCAGCACGCCCGAGGTGGCTCCTGTTGCCCCGCCATCACAAGATGGTGCTTCCATTTGGCAATATTTTGTGATCGATAGCAAGAAGGCTGAGGCATCAAGCACAAAGCTCAGCAGCACTTCGGTCTCACATAGTGATTGGTCCTTTGGCCTCTGGTTTGCAAGTGGGTCTGGCCACAGTGACTCGGCCACCTCTGACTCATCTAACAAAGCGACGAACAAGAATACCGACATTCAAATTGGATTCCGCGCGATGAAAGTCACCATTGACCGACCATGGTTTAATGCTCAACTTCTTGGTCAGACCAAAGAGTTCTTCCATTTCAATGCCAACAAGATCTCTGCAGGAAATCCACCGACCATTCATGAAAGCTTGAAGAACGGTGATCATGTCGATGGTTCCAATTGCATAATTCCCAGCTGGGCGACTGCTTTTGTTGTTGTCAAAGATGTGCATATCATCATGTCTTCGCACACTAAATTCGAAGAATCAGAAATACATGACATGAAGAGCTCGTCGGGATCTGGCGGCGGCTTCTTGTGTTTCCAAGTTTCCAAGAGCAGTTCGAGTTCGGATCATCGTGATTCGTTCTCGATGAAGAGTGACGACCAGCACATCTCAATCAGAATTCCAGCTCCACAGATATTGGGATGGATTTCTCAACTAGCACCGGAGGACCATTCGGTGAACACTTACACACCATTCAACGACAAAGAGTTTGCGAAGCCTCCATCTACTGTGAAGGACCTCGAAGCAAGTAACCTGAACATGATGACTAGGGATATCGGCGAAGCAGGGATGTTGACCCCTCCAAAGTCGCCTAAGTTGCGTTGATTGTATCTATCGGCATAGACTCAATTGCAGTTAACAATGATATGAATGTTTGATTCTTTGCCACTTGCTTCATGTTCACAATTCAAAGCAATTTCTCGATGCTTCTCCGATTCATCATTCAATCCTTGCAATTTCTTCCCACTGGAACGTCGAAAATGAACCCCAGTCCTGCCCTTCGTTACTAGTGCTTTAGAGCCTCTGGTTACCGGCTGCGTTAGGCTTTCTTATCGATGAAGTCCTTGGAGGTAGGAAGTTCGCCTTGATAGATAGTTGATACCCATTAATTTCTAAACATACCTAACTCACATATAGCTACAAACAGGTGGTCTTGAGACTCGCAGCGGCTAAAGCGAGGGCTCATGGTACTTCAATATGAGTGATGGCAGGGATCTAGTTGACCTTTTCACACTCTTAGGTGGTAGCTAGCATGAGTGCAGAAGAGGCAGGCATGGCACGAGCAAAGGGCACCGAGGTGGTCGTGGCCAAAAATGAAGGTGTGTGGCAAAGTTGTGGAAACGCATGGCACGGATGCAACCACGAGCTCAGCTTCTTTAGGGCCTCGATGAAACAATGTTGAATACTTTTTTGGAGCGGCTCGTCAATGTTATGGACTATCAAGCTCATACTTTGGCTATACAGTAATCGAAAACCAAGCAATTTTGGAATATTAACTGAAAGGAGTAGTAAGATTGGCGATTAAATTGGCACATTACTCGTTGGTCGATAATACCAAAACTTCCACATTAGCATACTACATTCATCTTCTGGGAATGACCTCTGGCAAGATCAAGATCTTGACCCTAAAATCCGCCAGCTTATTAAGGCCCTTCGCTTTCCTGGACTAAGGATATGCCTAATATAGAATTACGATGGGCACTCCCATCACACCTGTCTATGAATTCATCAACTATCACCGCCCTTCTGATTTGACTCAAGTCGATAAAAGACAGTTAGTTGCTTCGCATATAGGCAGCCATTTCAGGAACAGATCACGCGCTGCTCAGCGAAAAAGGTTACTATCTGGTAGGTGGGACCAAAACTCGACACGGAGCACAGTTCACATCTTACAAAATTGCCAAACTGGGGGAAGTCATTTGGGAAGACAGCCCGATGTAGCACGACGTGTTACTGAAGACTATCGAATTTTACAGATTGGACGAAGCAATGCTCACGTTCTCGATCACTTTCAACAAACGACACTGTCTGAGGTTCAGGGATTCTTCAACCTAATATTTTCCTACCCATACTGCACCCGAAGCTCTCCAATCGCTAGAGCAGTGGTTTTGACAGTCTTGGAAGATGTCACTTGTCTCTTCCCATTCTTTTTGTATGTGTCAATCATCATGAAAGTCCTAGGAGTAGGTAGGCTGCCTTCTGCACCAATTGAGTTCTACAATGCCCGGCCATTGTCACTCCTAAGCTGTGAGTTTTCCAGGGAGTCTCCACAAAGGAATACATGCTTACAAGCTATGATATGGCTTAGTGCAGCTTTTTGGCTTCGAAGTATGCCCGATGTTGTGAGAACACATCTCCGTGGCATCAAAGCACTACTTGGCTGCAGTGGGCTTGACGAACAGCCTGTAGAGTGGGTAGAAGTAATAGTCTTCTACGACCTATTTACTACTTTTGGAAACCTTGAGAGGCCTATCTTTCCCTTTATCCCGAGGAAGGTTTGTCCACGATTGTCAACAAATAATAGAAACACCCGGCTCCTGCGCTTGCTTGGAAACAGTGTTCTGGACCAAATCAACGAAGCCTGTCGCTGTCTTACGCAGGAGTTTCTGAAGTGCACTTACTCATGGACCGACAAGTAGGGCGTTGACGAAGAGAGTACTACTGAATCAAGAAGTCTAGTATTCGGTACATTCGGATAAGACAGCAAGCTCTCGATCTAGCACTACGAAGCAGAGAAGCTCATCGTGACCAGTACAGTACGTCGATCATGATTATGCTTTGTGCCATGCTACTTATGACACCGCATTGCGGATTCGGCGTCTTTGGAAACGACATCCATTCACTGGCATGGATTTCCACAAAACGTGCCCTCGACAGTGTCCCAACCAGCCAAAGAAAGGTTCGATCAACACTAGAACTCTGGAATGAGAACATCCACTACTTACAGAAGACCGGTTCCCGAATACACGACCTGGAGGCTTTCATCCACCGGCTCCTCTTGCCAATCCACTCCATCGCAGGGAACAAATACTGCCAACCTCCAATATTCATGGAAGCATATCTAAAACAGCAGTCAGTGTATCCAGCAACCAACGGAATGACCGCCAGCGGCGACCACTGCAAGCCCCGGAACGCGTATTCGGATCTACGAAGTCAGCATTCCCTTGGATCGCATTTTCTCCAGCCAACCCAGTCTCCAAAAGAGCATATGATTTCGCAACCAAACTGTTCACAAAGATACAGACATAACGTTGGGTAGTACTAATTTAACTACGAGCTTAATGAATTCCGTAGGTATGGCCTTTCACCTGAACCCATAACGATCAAACAAGAGATCTAGGATATTTTCTTTGTCTCTGTGTTTGTCCGTTCAAGGGCATCTTCAATGCCATATGTTGCTTACCATATACCATAAAGCAGTTTCGAAGACTATGCATAGTCAATATGACCCAGCAAGCATCTTCATTACATAAAGCTTCACTAACGCATGATCAAACGCAAGATGCCCTGCTCTACAAAGATCGTTGTGAAACTTTATTAGGAAATAAAAAGTGGCTGTTGATGTAAGTGACGAACCCCTGCATTTCATGTTCATCTGACGACTTACAGGTTTCATCCATGACAGGAGTCCTATACCATCAGGTCTTTACTTTGAACCTATTCGGTTAGGCTCGCTGGTCAAGTTGATGAGACAGGCTGACTCATTGTGTTGACCAACGAGTGGAGAAGGCCTACGTAAAGTGAGACCAAGAAACACGTGGTATGTATCTTAAGATAAATATGAGGGTGCCAAGTCATTATCGCTGAATACTATCTCATGCCCGGGTACTATGGCATGTACCAAACCAAAATATCATCGCTATCACTGAGCTCCTGTCCCAAGTTCCGGTCTCTGATTCCAATGTTTATGTCAAAAGAGGTCATTCATCGTATCAATATGCCCTTTACCCAAAAGCTCCTTGAGCCAGACATTCACTGCCTCATAAGCCGTTTCTGTGCCCAATGTTCCAAAACTCTTCCTCTGCCAAAATGCCTGTTATGCCATAGCAGCTCAATACCATTACCATATCTGCGCCATGTGCCAGAAGGTGTTTTCTTCCAAAAACACATATCTTTTGCGAGCTGAAGCTCGGTCATCATCCAAGCTCGCTCAGAGCACGAGTTATACCACACGCTGAGTAACTTTTATCCTCATTCCAGACTTTAGCCACTCCAATTCCCTTCATATCCAACTTCATAGGGACGCTTCCTGAAATCTTTGCCTTGACGATCCCTCTTCATCACTTTTATCCTCCTTAGCGGGCTTGACGGGCTTAGCAGCTTGAAACTGTTGCCACGCCATGGCCATCTCCGCCAAAATATCCTGAATCGGCTTTGCCTGATCTGCAAACGACACGCCCATCTTCAGGGGGGTATGCATATGCCTCAGTTGCAAACTGCTCACGCAATTCTCCACGCGCGTGACCTGGTGCTCCATCAAGTTAATCATGAATTGATCACTGATGTGCCCACCTCTTTCCTTCATAGTTGTCAACAAACTCATCTCTGGCTTCTTTAATCCCTGCATCCTGTCAGGGTCTTCTAAACTCGAACACAGCATTTCAAGTCGAAGCGCAATATCCCACAGTTTCCAAACCTCAGAAAGCTCAAGACCCTTGCTAAGTGACGAGTTCTCGTCCAGTGAACCGGGCTCAGCTTTGTCGTCTGATGCAGGTCCCTGGTTAGCAGCTCGTTCGCCTCCACCAGGTGGAATCTCGAGCCGACCAGAAAGACCATGAGGGTACATCAGATAGATGAGCTCAGGATTCTCAAGACCCTTCAGCTTCTTCTCACCGAGTTCCTTCACCTCGAAACCTAGCAAGGCAAGCTGCTTCAATTCCTTCCTGATCTGCGTCGCTACTGGGTCATCGGTCGAAGTATCCTGCGAGGAGATGCTGTCTCGCCTCTCGTCGTCTTCTGCGTAGGCTTCCATTGCTCTCCGGACTTCCGAGATGAAGTCTGTGCTAACGGAGATTTGCCCGCCATCCGCGACTGCCGAGACACGAGCAGCTTTGTTGACCATGGGACCGAAATAATCCATTCTTCGCGTAATTGGATCTGGTTCGCAGACAGGTCGTCCCCAATGAAGACCCATCCTTACACTCAAACCACGATAGATCTGGTTGCCGTCATTGTCATATTTCTCCTGGCAATGGACAGTTTCTAGGATTTCATTCGGCCATTCCAATTCGAGTAGAGCGTTCTGAGTAGTGAAGCACCAGAGCAGTGCTGACGTGGCCGTCGGAAAGGAGCACATAAAAGCGTCACCTTCAGTCTTGACCTCATAGCCACCTAAGATACGCAACTGCCGCCGCATGAGCTGGTTGTGCAGCTGGATGGCGCCTCGCATCGGGACTGGTAAGATCTCCCAAAGCATTGTTGAATTCTTGATATCAGTGAAGCAAATAGCCAGTTCACCGACAGGAGCTTCTGGCTCTTCCATTCGGGCCAATTCTGAATCCGCCACACGGTCGCCACGTCTCTTCCTGACGGAAAATATCTGTGGGTCAGGATCTGTACCCAATTCTCTGGCCATTGACAAGCTTGTCCCTCGGAATCTGTGATTTTGTCGTTTGCGCAAGTCGCTGACACCCAGCACTTGGACCATTATTTTGTCACGAGCGCCAAATGCTATGGCAATGTCTCTCAGCTTTTGAGCTGCAATCATGAGGTCCGCCTTCTCTGCTCGTGCCAGATCAACAGCGAGGTCAACAGTAACAAAATCCCAGAACTCCTTGCTTGCCACAACGATCAACTCGTCCGTGTCAGTTATGCTCAGGTGCTGGGTATAAGGTGCAGCAATGACCGATGGCATGGCACTGAAGAAGCCAAAGGCACGACTAACTTCTATACTATCGTTCAGCTTGCCTTGTCGCGAAACATAACCTCCAGCGGCACGGATTCGTTCTCGTTCTCTTGCTTCAGCGGGAAGGTGTTTACGTGTCAAGTCCTTGTGCTGACCGTTCGTTTGAATGACAATCGCTTCAATGTCACCAACGTTCGCAACATATAGGTCGGTACCGTTAAGGTAGATCACAGCAGCAACACAACCTGCATTGAGATCATCAGCGCTCAGCAAATTTGCTACAGTTGAACCACGATGGCCATTTTGTAGCCTATGTTCTCGGTTCTCAATTGCACTGCTTGCATAGTTTGCCATTTCCTTGTTTAGTGACAAGAAAGTTCTTCGGAGCGCATCCTCCGGTGATTCTTTCGCTTGCTCTGCTTTGTTCAGCTCAGCCATGAAACTTGAACCGAAGTGTTCGTGCAGATATTTGGCTACCCTGGAGCCACCACTGGAGAGAGATTGCCCGTCGAACATGCCAACGACGATTTCTGCCTCGTGGCCGCGGAAGTTCGGCTTGAGCAGATCAAGAATGGATAAATGATCATTCTTGCCAAGAGTATCTGCCATTCCGTAAAGCAGTGCCCCTGCCAAAGAGGCGGACGTTCTGACACGCCTGTCTTCATTGTCATCTGGCACTGTGTTGGTGAGTAGTGTCACATCCATCAGACCAAGAACTCGCAGGTACTTCAGAGTGTTGAAGCTAGTCAGGTCTTGGAATTCGCCACCATTCATAGCTGCAAATTGATTTTGCGCAGCATGAGTGGCTGGCTTGATCTCAAGCCTCCGATTTGCAGAGAAGTTGAGGTACTTGAGGTTCGTGTTTCGATTCCAATTCCAATCGTAGGGCCAATTGGAGACATTGTACTTCAACGAGTTGCTGCCAACATCTAGAACGGACAGCTTGTGAACATTGCATAATTCTGCAGGCAGGACCTGAAATCTGTTCACGTTCAGATACAGCTGCTTCAGGTTGCTTGTCTCCTCAAAATCTTCCGATGGTAGGGACGTCAAGGTGTTACCGGAAAGGTAGAGGTCTGTCAAAAGTGGCCATCTTCTTAACACGCCCTGCGGGAAGTCGTCGATCTCATTGTAAGATAAATTGAGCATTCGCAGTTCCTGTAGATGCACCAACTCTCTAAACACTTCATCCTCTAATCGATTGTCGGCAAGGTACAAGTATCTCAACGACCCAGCAAATGTGTTCTGCAATCGTGCTTGCGACAAATTCGAGTCCTTTCGAGTAGCCGTAGCCATCGAATACTCTGTATTCGTTCTCGACATCTGCGACATTTTGCGCCCTTGTGGACCATGCATCGAGACCATAGAGTTCTTCCGTCCTGCCCCACCTGGCGAGCTCCCTATGCTCAACATACCGGTAGAAGCCTGGCTAGGCCGTCGAGCCTGGAAGTCTTCGAGCTTTCCAAGCTCCTCGAAACTGGGTGAGTTTGATAAACCAGAATTGCTCAAGCTCGAACTTGACTCCTTCATACCTGAAGGAGGTGGAGCAGTGTTCATTCTAGGAAAGGACTCTAGCACATTCGAAGAGAGATTCAACATTTCCAACTTTCGGCAATACCAGATTTCAGGAGGCAAACTCTTCACATTGCATTCTCGCAAATTGAGGTACTTGAGCTCAACCAGGCTTCCGATAGATGGTGGAATGACGTTCAGCCGGTTCTTTGCCATGCTCAAATGCTCCAATTTCGTAAGTCGTCCAATCTGAGACGGAATATGGGAGAGGTGGTTCTTGTCCAAGATCAATTTCTGCAAGTTTGGCATGTTTTCAAAGATACTGTCTTCAAACTGTACCAGCTTTGCAGAAGCAATATTAAGAGAAAGCAAATTCGGTACAGCTTCTGTCAGATCAAAAGCAGTCACAGGATTGTGGTCAAGACCCAGGTTGCGAAGCTTCTTGAACGTACCCTTGAAGGCAGAGATGTGGTTGTGTCCGATCAGCAGCTGCTCAAGATCAGGCAGTGCTGCGACATTGTCAAAGTTTGTGATCGAGTTGAAGCGTGCGTCAATTTCCTTTAGCCTGACGAGATCTCGAAAGCCGTCAATGAATGGTCCTTTCAGGCCATTATTAGTCATCCACAGGCGCTCCAAAGTGGTCAAAGATGATATCTTTGGCAAGCTGGAGATCTTGTTGAAGCTGATATCGAGTTCTGCCAATGACCTGAGATTGTAGACTTGCTCGGGCAGTTCCCTGAAATCGTTGGATGAGATATTCAAAGACCGCAACTGACGAAACTGCGAGAACTTTTCTGGAAGCTTTGTGAGATTGTTGTTGGACAACTTCAGACTCACCAGACCCGACAGCCTGTGAAGTTCTGCTTGATCAAGGTCGTCTAGGCGGTTATTCGACAGGTCCAGGATGTTGAGCTTTGATGCGAACGCCAGACTCTGCGGTAGCTGCCATGCCTCGTTTCCGGTGAACTTGATTTCTCGCAAATTGATACAAGCAGTGATAAAATCCTTTGGCACTGATAAGGCAAGATTTCGCGACAGGTTCAGCGAGATTATCTCCGCAGCCTTGTGATACAGTATGATAGGTATTGTCACCAACGATCTTCCTGACAAGTCAACATGGCTGAACTTCTGCTGCTTGCTGAAGCTCGGGTCGTGGTCAAGACCGGAGCCGAAGCCTGATTGCTTCTCATGGCTGAAAGTGAAACGGCACAGATAGCTGTTGTCTTCACGTCCAACGTCTTCGATATGATCGTTCTCTTGATACCCAGCCTGCAATAACAGCTTCTTCTGCATCGCTATTGGTTTCTCGTTCTGGCCAAGCTGCCGAGATAATTGGTTCTTCCGTAGGATGAGATGGTAATTCTCAATGGTATCGTGCAGTACAGACTTCTTCGCTAGCGACTGCATCACTTCACCAACACTAGCGTTGATGAACATTGACAGTGTGGCAAATGTACCATCGGACCTAAAAACGCGCATGAAGTACGACACGCCGTCCTCTTCCTCGATCGCAGCCAAACCGTTCTCACCAGTCTCATGAGGTTGTGGGCCAAATCCATCTTCTTGTCCTTTCACAGCCCAACTGTCAGGAACAGCCCAACCCGGTGCAGTTGCTTCCTGTGCAGGAGTTGGTGGTCCCGCCTTAGCCCCAAGCATCTTCCAAGGATCACTCGATGGATCGGCTGTCGGAGGGTTGTGAAGAATATCTGACATATCCTCAAAATTCGTGTCAATATGCCACAGGCCTGCCGGCTTTTCCCCCTGTTTTGGTGGAGCAGGTTGTTTGAGCGTACCCTGAGTACTCATAGTTCGGTCTCGAGTCCGGCCATGAGTGATTCTGCTGAGTTTACTAGTCTTTGATGTCGCCGAACTTGCCGTCGTTGTCCTATCAATCTTCGGCATCTCAGGCGGTTTGATTGTTGAAGCACTATCTACTGATGCCACACTAGTCTCCCTGTCCTGCTTTTGTGAAGGCGTTGCGGATGCCTTGCTCCCTGTCGATCTTATCGACATGCCTCTTGCTCTCGATTGTGTCTCCGGAAGTGATTGTTCTGACTCGGCTGTGGGAGGCGTGGCTGTCTCTGAAGGCGGATGCTTGTCCTTGTGTCTATGGGGTTTCAGTTTCGAGAAGAAACGACGTTTTTCGTGCGTGCCATTGCTCTCTTGCCCAGGCATTGCTGTCGTCTGTGCCTTCTGTAAGGTTGAAGAACTGCTCATAGGGCTTGGAACATTGGGCGTGTTGACACTCCGAGCAAAAGGTACGTTGTTACTCGATGATTCGCGGCTGGTAGCGGGCCTTTGCGGTACAGCAGGTGGGGCTAACGACGAATTGGGGGGGTCATCTTTACTTCTCGTGTGCCGATGAGGGAGAAGGGTGCGTTTCAGTGTCTTCGCAGCAGTTGTACTTGCACCTTTTGCGCTTGTGCCGTTAGTTTCCTGCGGGGCTTCCTGCCTTATTGGTGCAGACCCGAATTTTGAAACATCTTCAAAGTCTTGAAAGACCCATGGCGTTACGTCGCTCGCAGGAAGTGGTGTCTTAGGTCGTTCCTCCCCTGACCGTGCGGTTTGTACCGAGTTATTACGCAGTCCTCGTTCCTCGTTGTTAGAGGAATTATCGTTGTTGCTAAGTTGCGTCACTGATCCCTTCCTCGACTCGTCATTGGGATCATCACCGAAGAAGCCTCTCAAAGCTTTTCTATGAAATCTTCCATTCGCTCCACTATTTCTCGACCCCACACTGCTGATGGTCTCATTGCTTGCTACCGACGGTCTTCGTATATTTATCTCTGAAGACTCTGGAGTTTCTTCTGAATTGTGCCTGCTCGAAAAGGGTCGTGCGGGGGGAGTGGCGCCTTGAGGCAAATCGTTGAAGTAGGACTGGTTAAAGGGTCGAGTGCCTGTCATTCGTGCCTGTGGGTCTTCCCATGGCGAGATATCGAAGTTAGCTAGGTCTGAGGTAGGTTCATCCCAGGGCGCAATTGTCGTTGACCTTGCACGGAAACCACTTCCTTGCTTTGCATCGCTCTGCAGCGGTTTGGACTGCCCGAGTCTATTGCTTGCCTTCTGTGTAGCCATGGCTCTCTATAGCAGTAACACGTGTCGCACGAAAGATAGTGGCGACAGTAATCCTCCTTTGGAAATGATGGACGACGATTCTGTAAAGTTGTCACCGAGGAATATATCACAATTTCCTGCTCCGGGTTTCTTCAGATGAACTTCAGATCGGCCCAAATCGAAAGCTCTTCACTCAATCAGCCGATCCAGTTCGCTCGCTTCGCAGTGTGACTAAACACAAAGACTTGCGGTCCTAGCCTTCAGTTGGTTTGCTCTGTCGAGATTCGTAGACATCAGCATCAGTCGCTAACTCTATTTTGTCTGTTGACAACAATTGTGTTGATCGTTTTTGTCTGGCGCAGTAATTGATTGCTGAGGTTGGACCATTTACATTTCATGCGCCATCACAATAGTGTTCCAAACCTGCCTGCAGCTTGGTTTGCGGCACCTCAATGTCCGTGCATGACTCTCTTAAGGTCGTTGTTTATGCCTAGCTACGGTCTGGCAGTTCTTGACAACTCAACGGTATCAATTCCGAGTCGCGTTCACGAAGGTGATCTGTTTGCAATCGGTAAACTTGCTCGAGTCGCGCCTCGGACGGCTTGTTGCATAGCGTTGTATTTGGGGGCGGGGTGCCGAGTCTTACTTGCTCCCAAAGAGCTCTGGTTATCTCGATCTCGATGCTAGGACGCCCGAAGTTGTCTTTGGTGATAATGACAGCAAAGCGAGGAGCACGACAAACGTCGTCGATGATGTCTATGTGTACGAGTAACGCAGCAAGGCCACAAGAACCAGTGCAGGTCAGTGTGGATGGTTCGCCTGCGCATCAACGACTCGATGGTGGAGCCGCAACACCAAGTGCCAACTGTAATTGACTGGAGCACAGACACCGAATGGGCCCAAGCGCATCTCATCTAGTGTAATAGCGGCACATGGCTTGAGGGTTAATGGAGGGCATCCATCGCCTCCACATGCATCGAGTCCGGCCCAAACATACATGGGAAGCATCGCATCGCGAGTCTGAGCTTGAACTGCTTTGCTCTCATAGGTTCGGTGGACACCGCATCTAGTTACCAATTCTTTATCGCGTTATCCTTGATGTCGATACAGCCTTGCAAATTATTGAGGGGAAGAATGGCGGCCCGATCGAGAATGTATCGTCTTACCTCAAGAGTGGCCTGACAGATGGTACGATTTGACAAGACATTATTGGAGATCGACGGCGACCCCGGGAGCTTTTCCGTTTTGCAAATCTTGGTTCTTTTGGCGTATTCGGCCCAAGGTGAAGCTCCTGGTCGACCTCGGACCAAGCTTGAAGGATGATCGGCCACTCAATTTATTGAAAGTTGCTTGGAACAGTAATATTCAATGGGAGCCAAAAGCATTTTGCGTTGTGCTTGTTGTTGGCTTAGGCTTGGCATTGATAATATCGAGCACCTTGAACTCGCATGAAGATTATATATCCAAGACAGATATTGAAACCTTAATGATGATCATCGTGATATAGTTTCAGTGCTTACGATCATCTACGCTAACACTCAAAACGTTCCCGCAAAAATATTAACAAGCTGGTATCAAGGAGAAATCAAAGCAAACGAGCATCCCTGCTCTTAAGCACCTCTGCCAACCGTTTCGACTCTACTCCACGCTGACCGACTGGATTCCCAAACCCAACGGACTGGACATGTTCTTCGTCTGCTCGCTCACAACCACTTTACCCTTATCTGTCCCTTCTTCAAATGCCTTATTGAACCAAACCACATCTTTAGCATTACCTGCAATCGGCGATGGCGGGAACCGGTTTGTCGCTGATGTCGGGCTCAGAAGCGTAGGAGACTTCTGATCGGCAAGGGACAAATCATCAGCTGACTCACATCTAATACTCCGGATGCTCAGATTGCTCCCCACGGGACTAGGCTGGCCTGTGAAAAATGCCTTCCACCCGTTCTGACTGCCATGACTGCTTTTGTTGCGGGCGTGGCCAAGATCTTCGGGCCGGTGATCACGTTGCATACGTTTGGCCGGAGCAGGTTGCGTATCTCTGGACAGTTCATTTGATACAGAGATCTCCAATTTGGAGAGAGCAGACTGTGGTTGTGTAGTTGTGATAGTAGGTGTTGAGGGCTTCTCTTCTGCCTGTAATGGAGGAGAGAGAGGTACTCCTTCCGGTGGCAGAATGAGGTTTGGAGCAAGCTGCGGAGAGGCTGTTGGTGATGTTGGTGATATTGGTGCTTTGTAAGCAACGGCGGGCAGAAGGTAGAGGGACTCTCCTCGCACCAGTGTTTCTTCTTGTGAGTAGTCTTCTATGATCGAGTTTCGTAAATCTTCGCCTTCTAATGGTGAGGGTGGCAATGGAATTTGCGGCGTCGGGATATATGTGGTTGCTGGTAGCAGGATCTGAGTCTCTACGATATCAACGACTTCTGGAGCACTTTCCACTACTTCGATGGTGTTGTTGGTATTGTTGCTTTTGCCTGCTTGTGCTTCAGAGGTTTGGTAATCCTCTTGCTTAGCTTGCGCAGCATCAAGCTCGGAGCTTTGGATTTCCGCTGATCCTAGACTAGGTTTTCTTCCATGTTGCATTCCTAGTGGAAGCACTATCTGGTCTTCCAAAGGCTCTGCAAGTGGCATCTCATTTGGCTTTTCGGACTTTGAGGGCATCCGTACCGGTGCCTGCGGGCGTGGCGGCAGCTTAAAATACTGCTGAGGAGCTTCAAGTTCCATTACCATGGAAGGAGGGCCTGTTTGTGAGCGAACGGCTGGTGGCGTCGAACCCTCCATTTCCGCAATGAACTGTTTCGCCACAAAAGGTACGGTCGCTGATTTCTGTACAGCGACAACTTCAGGAGCGACAGTTGATGCGCGCTTCCAAGCACGACCGTCGTTTACCGTCAACAAGTGTGAGGATGACCCACCAAAGCTGGAAGCAGCTATCTCTGGACCGGGCTCACCAAGAGTTCCAGCACTAGAGGCATGAGATGGCCGACGTTGAGGCGGAGCCACGGTGAGAGGGTCAGGCATATCGTCTTGCGCCAATGGTGGACTGCCTGGAGGAAGGTCGGGTGGGTGGGAACTGAACGCCCCCTTCTTAAGCTCCTCTCTCTTGATTTCGGCTCTGGGGAATTTAGTCGCAGCCCACGAAGGGGTTCCTGGTATGCTGCCGTGATCCGATGGTGGTTGTTTTGGAGCGTGTATGCTCAGCGTTGTCACTTGAGGCGAGGTATCCTCCTGTATAGAAAATTTGTCGTCATCCAGCAAGTCATCATCCAGTGCATCGAACCAATGCTTGGCACCTTTCTTTGGCCTTCTCAAATTGTTCTTGGTATGCAGGGAGGTGGTCGGATCGTCAATGCTCGGCGACCTCGTGGATGACTTCTGGCCGGTTGAGGGGGATGCCGACGATACTGTCTTGCTCGTAGACATGTTATCCTCGGCCGTGGCAGGAGACTTTGATGTCGAGGCTCTGCGCGATGTCACAGGGGAACGCGCGTATTTGGGTGTAGAAGCCGCCGTGGATAACTTGCTTGAGATTGGATTCGACCGAAGGAGATCGACTAAAGCTGAGGCCGGCGAGCTCAACCTTGAGTTACGCTTCTCAACACGATTGGTCGAGTTGAGGCCAAGACCCATGCTGAGTCGGTTCTGTTTTGACATTGGCGCCTTGGACATGGTCTCCTCTGGCACATGTGCTGGTAGTTCTACAGGTGGGAAGTACCTTTCAGACTCTTGCTCCTCATCAAGGGGATCGGGTTTTGTCGTTGTTGGAGTGGTTTGGGGTGATGGCCGTGTTTCAAACAGCGATGGAACCATGGATTGTACTCGAACCTGTGCAGTTTGACCCATCTGTACCACCTTTGGACTCATGTTTGCATTCCTAGGCGAGGGCATGCCGTGCTGGGGGGTACCTGATCTGCTTAAGATCCTTGGATATTGGAGAGCCTCATTTGAAGCTGTTCTCGCGGACGAAGCTGTTCTGACCGAGTCATGTGAAGTGACTTGTCGCAGCGGCGGCCTAGCTGGCATGCCAGGCAGATCCTTGTTGGGTGCAAATCGGGATGTCGGGGTACTACGTCCTGTAGGTCTTCCCATTGCTTGATGTTGCTGCACACGCGGGTCGGCCGGACTGGGAAAGCCCCTAGCTTGATGTAGCAATCTTCTACTCACTTCTCCAGCCCGTTTCTGCATCTCGTTGATGATGTCGGTCAATTTCTTCAGTAATCCACCGAGTTTGCTTCCCTGCACGTGCAGCGACATGAAGGCTTTGCGCCAGCCTTCCACGTTCCCAAGCATTGCGACAAAGACAGCCTCGTGCTCGACTGATTGTCTGACCCATGTTTGCGCTAAACGTTGGAGATAAGTTTCAAGGCAGCTCGTGGAATCAAAGCCTTTCTGAACATCCTTCAACGAGTCTTTCATAGCCTGCGAGGTTCTCTCAGCAATATGCTCGATCTTCTCATTCCCGTTAACAATGGACAGGCGGAAGTTGCGATCCTCCAGCATTTTGTCAAAGGTGGCCGGGTGCGAAAGTGGCAGTTTCAAGCATCTCAGCCGCTCTTGTATGTCTTCTTGTGCGAGGTCAAAGTCTTCGGTTGTTCGTTCAAGGAAACCATCAATCTCGTCGACGTGAGACTGTAGAATTTGCATCACTTCGTCTTCAGATTTTGCCATGCCCTCGGCGAGCAGATGTATGCCGAAAGATATTTGTGCAATCAGTTTCCACAGTGGGTGATACTTCTCCCCGGGCTTTTGTCTCCAGCGGCCAGCGACCAATCTCGTGTATGTCGCTGCTTCGAGGAGGGTATTTCGACGGGCGACCGGGTCAAGGAAGATGTCCATGTCGGTATCGTCGACGACAGACTCCAACATGGATTCTTCGAAAGGGCCTTGCAATTGCGACACCGGATGAGTGGGCGGTTTGACCATGATGGTCGATTCCTGCGTTGAATGATGCGCCATGTTGTTTGAGGAAGAGGACAGAGGTCGTTCCGGTGTGTCCTTTCGATATTGTTCTTATCCGTCTATTGACTCTTGCATGCTCGCTAAATGCGCTCAAGCCTATTGCCGCATCCCCCTCATCAACGCCGTTGTCTTGCCGCAGAGGTGAACAGGTTCGAATCTCAGATGCGTTGTGACTTCTCCTTCACTATGCCTCGCCTACCAGTCTTCTGGGCCCAATGGAGGTGTATGAGCCAAAGTTCTCGGGGATCGGCTAGCTCGAGGAGGATCGTCAGATTATCGGATTGGCTAAGATGTGGCTTCCTCAAGTGTATCCTATATTAGCAGTATCCGATCAATAGCTTCGTCCACAAGCCCATCGGTAAATTTAGGGGATATGGAGAATATATGGCGACCGAATCTTCGTCGGCCTTCTCACGCATGCATGGGACATCGGTATCGGAGCCTTCTGTTACACACCCATTTCAGGGGACTTGGTGAGTTGGCAGGATTCTCGAACAAGGGCCACGCGGTGAAAGTCGTGCAGCAGGGCATCCACATCCGAATACGGGTGGAACTTTAGAATCACAGGGTAAACCTCGAACAAGACAGGGCTTGACCAGGCATGGTTAGAATCGAACAATATCCATCCAGATTCACTAGTGGGCGCATGTTCCTTTTTTCTCTTCTGCACTGGAGTGACGCTTTTTGCGCTCGAGGTTCCCGGCAAAGAGGTAGCCTACCGTGGTTGCTCATTCTCCGCTTGCGACCAAATTTCATGACCTCAAGCGGTGAATGGCCGCGTCAGGGCAGGTGAAACTCACAAAACTCAAAATGCCAAAAGCTTTTGATAGACAGAACCAGCTTTCAAAGCTTGTCTCGCATGACGAACATGGAACGTGCCGGGGTTCCTAGTCAGGGGTAATTCTGGGAAAAAGTGTGAGGCTTTGGAGCGAAGAACGCGAGGAGGCTGATAAGCTATACGACATTTGCCATAGTTGCAGCTTGACGGAATGGGCTAAGTCACGATAGGCCTAGATTGGTGGAAACGCCCAATCAGCCAAGCAATCGATTTGACTCTTTTCCCCCGACGTCCTTCGAGGAGAGAGATGGCATAAGCAGCATTGAGTAGCTAAGGGACTATTACTGAGTAGCTGGCATGTGTAATGAGATTACAGTATTACATCGAAACAGATGTCGGCCACTGCCAAGATTGTGAAACGATCTGCCGGCTGATGGTGGGGAAGACGATCTGCTGCGCTGGACATCAGCGCTCGATGTGAGGAAAACTTTTTGACTCAATCGTATGAGATTCAGTCATCGAACGTGCATATAAACATCTATTGTGCCGTCGCGGCTCTCATCAAGTCAAAGACCAAGGTAATCGAAACAGTAAAAAGTTCGCCTAGCAGGAGACACGATGGATACAAGTCACTTCTTTCCCCTCCCAGATAAGGCTGCACTTACCTCAGCATTCCTTGGTAAATCCCTTCAAGAAGTCCCGGTGCCGAGTGCTGTTCTTGATGTTGCGAAGATCCAGGAGAACTGCCGCTTGATGCTCGATGCCGTCCAAGAACTAGATGTCGCGTTCCGCGCTCATGTCAAGACACATAAGACGCTAGAGCTCACACGCTACCAAGTAGGTCATGATTGCAAAGACGTTCGACTCATTTGCTCAACAATCGCTGAGCTTGACCACCTCATACCATTGATCAAAGAATACCAAGCTCAAGGTGCTAAAGCAAACGTTCTTTACGGCGTCCCGCCGGGCATTTCTCACCTCAACCGCTTGGCTGGCTTCATCCAAACAGTAGGTGCAGGTACTCTCACCCTCATGACTGATCATCCAGCACAACTCGACGCTGCCGAACAAATATCCATTCTTACGAACACAACAGTCAAGGTCTTCTTGAAGACCGACTCAGGATACCACCGAGCAGGTCAACTACCAAAGGACAAAACCATGGAGGCTCTAGTCCAGGCCGCATTAGCACTCGAAGCTCGAGAACATCTCGAGATCACCGGCTTCTACTCTCACAATAGCCTAAGCTACGGCGGTTCATCTCCACTAGAAGCAATGGACAATCTCCGGATCGAAATCGATGCTTGCACCCTTGCTGCGCAACATAACCTTCCTTCGGATGTTCTTGCAAACCGTCCAAAACCGCTCGTCATTTCCTGTGGTGCTTCTCCAACCGCTCTCTCCATCCAAAATCTCCTCTCCAAATCTGTTGATACAGTTAGCACAGTGTCAGCAGACGCCCTACGGACGTCCCTTGCTACAGCAAAGAAGCACAACATCCACTTTGAGATTCATGCTGGCGTCTACCCAACATTCGACATGCAACAAGTCTCCGCCGCATCCCGAAGTGATACCAACCTGAGGCCTGGCACGCACTTTCACGACAGTATCGCCTTTACGGTTCTCTCCGAGGTATGTTCCGAATACCCTACTCGCACCGAAAATCCCGAAGCACTCATCAATGCTGGCTGCCTTGCTCTCGCTCGTGAGCCTTGTAAGTCCTACCGTGGCCACGGGGTGGTCTCACCATGGAATATGCTTACAGGGTATGACGCCTACAGCCCCGATCAACGGGTGATCGTTGACCGAGTGAGTCAAGAGCATGGCATTCTACAGTGGGAGAACAGGGGACGAAACGACCCGTTGCCCGTCGAATACAGCCAGCGCATCAGGATCTGGCCAAATCATGCTTGCATCACTGGAGCACAATTTGGATGGTATCTAGTTGTTGACTCGGAGAGTGAAGACGAGGATATTGTAAAAGATGTCTGGGTGAGGTGGAGGGGATGGTGATCGAACGTTGTGGCCTTGAGACGCGAAGACTCACAATAACATGCAGAAGATGATTCTCAAAACATAAAAGGACTTACTAGGCGGCCGTGGTCGCCCATTTAGTGGCCATGCGTTAAGCGATGAGCCTGTACAACTTCTGTGAAAGTCGATACTGCTGATATAATCTTCCGCCCTTAGATCGCAGCTCAAGCGCTTCATATATCTAGCGCATTCGAATATGATGTACTCCCACTCCTACTCATGAACAGCCGCCTCACTATCATTACTCCAAATCATCATTGCCCCGAGCCCTTCCATCCTCTCTCCCAGTTCACTCAACCATGATAGAGTGCACAGTAAGCCTTACCCTTCACACCCGTCCCGTCAGCTAACTCTGCTGTGGTTTGGGATTCATTTGGTCTCACCGACCTTTGCCTCTCGGCCGACCTGTTGATTCCCGAAGCCATCTTTCTGATAACACTCATTTTTGTCGCGATTCTGGTGATCGGTATCTTCGTCGTCGGTGGGGATGGAAAGTCCGCAGTTCACGCCATTGTCGTTATGGATGCCAGTCTCAGTGTGATTGGTGCCTTCATGATCGCAGTGACTGCAGAGTCGAGTCACTGCGGCGTCATTGATGGCATTGCTCTCGCTATTCTGGTACGTAATGTGTGGTTCGCACTTTTGGTCGGAAACGCTTGTGTGGTTGGCATGAGCGCGTAATTGACGCGTCTCGCCATCATCGAGGTTGTCATTGCTCTTCGCTTGAACTATACCTTCATTGTCGGTATGACTCTTAATAACCGCTGCATCCTTGGACTGGACCTCAGCCTCACAATCAATTTGGTTGCAGAGTTGGTGGGTCGCAGTATCCTCGGTCTTGTAATGAGAAATCTCCTCGTGGTCAGTGTGATGACGGAGTCGGTAAGCCATGCCTCCGGTTGAATGTCTTTTGACCCTATGCTTCGACCAGCACATTGACCGAAGGATGGGTTCTTCACTAAGAGCATCGGTATCCGTATCAGTGGGCCTCAAATTGAAATACCATCCAACCACAACAGTCTTTTTCGGATCGTACTCATAGGTACCTTCGGGGAAGAATATGTTTGTCTTCCGCTGCGTTGTCTTCATGCCAGCAGGTTGTTTCGGACGAGTAGTGAGTGCGATGGTATCATGGAGCTGGGCTGCCTCACAAGCATCAACAAAGTCCTTCAAGAATGCCTGATACTTCGGCATTGTAAGGTCGAAACCTCTGTCTGTACTCAACGGCAGAAATTCGAATTCGTACGGCATAAGACCCTTGCCTGTGATGAGGCGCCAGCTAGTCGGAACGACACGACCTCCCATGAGCTCATCACCGTTTTTGAGGTCCCAGCCTGTCGCTTGGTAGTTGAACTCAACGAGCTTTTCGTCTTTCCTGAGAGAGAACTGGGAGTGGAGGAGTTGAACGCCGAAGGTGTCGGTGAGACCGTGTTCGAGGAGAAGAAGGCGGATTGTGCTGATGAGGAACGACTCACCATTCCATTGAAAGAGCTTCTTGACGGAGACTGCGAGGTCTGGGATCTTGTTGAACTCTTCAACAGAGTAAGGAAGGATGTGAATGGACATATTTGCTAAGTGAATATGACCGATGTCTTATCAGTCAGAAGAAAGTGATTGGGTATCGGGATTGGTTTAGGTCAGTGGCTTGCTTCGTACACAGAAGAAAGGAAGAGAAGAAGAGGCTGTAAAGACCTCGTATATAGTATATGCAGGAGGGCAACGCTATCGCGAATCTACTGCGTCCTCAGGTGAATATACGATGATGCGTGCGTTGCTGTTCAGTTGGCGTTCCTTGACGATTCAGAAAGGACGCACCTTTTTCATGCGCTGTAGTGACGAACGACAGGGGCACTTCACGACAGTGCCAGAACGCGAAACTTCAGAACGTTCGATTAACCTCAAACCGGAACCGGGATTCAATCGCGCGACTAGGAGCACGGTGGGTCATAAGAGGGTCAATCTTGACAGAGCCTGTCCCATAGCTGGTATGGTCAGAGAACCTGCATTGGCTCCTTGCAGTCAGGCTTCTGCGCATGGGCCACGATCGGTGTGCTTAGGCGGTTTTGTAATACATCGTGAACTTGTTTGACTTTCAGTAAGATGGCTAAGAGAAACATCATATATACCATTCGCTTTTGAGGCTCCATTCAAGGCCGGGACGAAAGCCTCCCTGTAGTCATGCTTCGATCTGGCTGATTGCTGCTGTAGTAATACTTCAACATACCTCAAGGAAATATGTAAGAGGACCTTCAAGTCAATAATTGTGGTCCTACCACAACGATCAAGCTAATAAATTGATAGCAGATTTGCTTGAAACCACTATTGCTGCCGAATCCGTCAATCTGCCCTTCTGTTGGCAGCAACGACACTCATATCGAGTTTAATGGGACATGAGGTGGCAGCATGTTCACGTTTACTAGGCAACAAGCTTGCGCAGTCTCAGCAAATGTTTAATCTAATGAAAGGCGATAAACAAAAATATTAGAGAGGTTTTCTTGTTAGACTCGAGAAAGCTTCGTGGGACAACTAACCAGAAAGTAGCTTAGCGTGTTTTGCTACTTCTCCCTTCATGCCATGCCTTCAACTGATCATCGTGATAGCACCACGATGATTTGAAACAGCACCTCACAATTGACCAAACATCTCCCGGTAAATCCGTGCTAGATTCCCACGCTCAGCAATACTCCCTAGCATAATCACTATCGCCAGGAATTTGTACACGAATATCTGGTTGCCAAGTTGATGAGTGAAGCAAATATATTAAGCGCATGGATGCGGGCTTGAGTTGAAATCGCCGAAACTTGACACGCGTGGTACTCAGTGGAGGCAGTATGGCTGGCTACGGCGATGACCAAGGCTTTGATGGAGCTTTCCGGAAGCGGCGACCAAGACCTGTCACAGATTATGGCTCATCCATGATACATTGGACAAGGCAAAGGAGACCAGCATGGAAGGGATCAGCGCATTACGAGCAAGAACGACCAAGTATCAGCTATGTGCTTGATATGTTACCTCCAGTAGCACGACTTGATAACCCTGCAGAATCAATACCTACCCGATTCTTACATCAATCATTAGGCAAATCTAAAAAGCCCGTCACTATCGTTCGATGGATGCCTGAAGGTCGACGTTTACTAGCAGGCGTACACAATGGTGAATTCATGCTATGGAATGGAATGTCCTTCAACTTCGAAACAGTGACGGCCATGGGTAGCTCCTCGTTACGAACAGCAGAATGGTCCAACAAACAAGACTGGCTAATCGCTGCCAACGATGAAGGCATAGTCTTCTACCTCCAACCAACTCTCAACATGACCCATCAATTTAAAGCCCATGATTCTCCTATCAGAGACCTAGCCTTCAGTCCCACCGACACAAAATTCGTCTCCGCTTCTGACGACAACACACTCAAAATCTGGGATTTCACCTCTTCGACTAATGAGTCAACCTTCAAAGACCACGGCTGGGATGTCAAAGCTGTAGACTGGCACCCCCAGAAAGGCCTCGTAGTCTCTGGTAGCAAAGACCACTCCGTTCGCCTCTGGGACCCTCGAACCTGTCGCAATTTAACAACCCTTCACGGGCACAAAAATGCAATCTCAACAGTCAGCTTCTCGCGGCTAAGACCGCAACTTCTCGGCACAGCCGCCCGTGACGGCCAATCCCGCATCTTCGACCTCAGAATGATGCGTGATGTTGCGATCCTACGAGGTCACGAAAAGGGCGTGACATCCCTTGCATGGCACCCAATCCATTCATGTCTGATTTCCACAGGCGGCGAACAAGGCGATCTGCACACTTATAACCTCACCGAACCAAACACACCGCCTGGAATCTCAACAGCTACAATTTCACCATACAACACTCCCGACCCAAAATCCGCAGCCCCACAATCAATCTATCCAGCGCACAAAGTCACATACGCACACGAATCGTCCATCTGGTCGCTTTCCTGGCATCCACTAGGACACATCCTCGCAACGGGTTCAAACGACCACTATGTCCGTTTCTGGTCCCGATCTCAACCAGGTGATCCCCAGAATTGCTTCAAGGATAAATACCATCTTGGTGAGGAAGGGGCAGAAGCACAAGGGACATTCGACAGGAAAGCGAAAGCGAGGGAAGCGAAGGAGCAGGAGGAACAGGAACTTGAGGATGAGGCTGAAGGACTGGAGGATCAGACGGATGCAAACAGAAACCAGTATAACATCCCAGGACTACCTGGTCTTCCAGGACTTGCACAGCCCAGTGGGACGGCGCCGATACCAGGCGTGACGAATGCTATGCCAGCAGGCTTCCACATTCCGCCTCCAAATGAAATGGTCATGCGACCTGGAAGTGGCGCGCCTGGCTTTGGACAGTTTCCACCCCTACCACCAGCAGACCCATCTCAGCTAGCACGACTGTTACAGCAACCGGCTCTGGGTCGACCAGGCAGCAGCTCCGGCACGCATAGTCCCTTCCCACCTCCCTTGCCAGGCAATATCCCACCGAACATTGACCTCTCTCACTTCCAGATCCCATCTAACTTCTTACCGCCTCCGCCACCCGGAGTCGGAATCGGCGCGTCCGGTCCACCTCCTCTTTCCGGCATCCCTGGGCTTGGCGATTCTGCACCAGGCTCTGGAATTCCTGGGCTTAGTGGAGGCAATGCGGGAATCGTCAGCAGCGACCCAAGACTCAACGGTGGAGCCGGAGTTCGGACCCGTGCACCGCTACCGAGTCAAAGCGACGGTTTCAAGGCTGAACAGGCGCAGGGACGGTACCGAATACCGCGGTAGAAACGTGAAAGAACGGGCGGGTCAAGGCCGGATCTGAGTGGAAAAGAACGAGTCATTGGTTGAGGGCAAAGGTATTCAAGAGAATTGCTGCACTGCAAAGAGAAACGAGAAAGTTGAAGATAGCACGGGATATGCGGCGTTGAGGAAAGCGGAGCCTGTAGCAGTGTGTACTCTACCAGCTAGCTGACAGCGGTGGTGAGGAAGGTACAACGGATAAGCCGAGAGTTGTAGCAGCCGAGCTAGCGTCCCAGCAGCGGATGGCTACACATCAATGCGTCAAATCAAAATAGAAGGAAGACGAAAGATGCTCAGAGCTGGAAAGAAGTGTATGAGAGAATGAAGGTGCGATCAGGAGCGGAGACGTGAAGCCGGCAGGAAGTCAGGTGGAAAAACACCTTCCTGGGTTATGTTAACAAGAAAGTGTGGATGGATAGGCTAGGAGTTAGGAATGCTTGTCGCAGTGATAAGGTGAAGCGGACGGAAGCATACGATGTCGTGCAACTTGAATAGGGCATCTCGATTTTTCATCATTGGGTTTTGCGCCCATGGTCTAGCATGGCCAACATAGCTAGCAGCTCAAGCGTGACCAACAATAGACATAGTGTCCTCCCTCTTTATTTCCATCTTCACAGTACGCCCATCAATATCAACCTCGTTATCGACGTCCATGTCTTTGGAGTTCACATCATTGTTTGTGTCCCTGCTCGGTTCTGCATCCTCAACCCAAAGCCTCAACTGCCTATCCTTACCCACACTAACAAGCAATCCCTTGCCATCTTTCGCTCTCCCATAATCAACACTTAGCACCACATCTTTATGCCCCACTCCCCTCCAAAGCACCTCTTTGCTGTTAACATCCCAAAGCAGTATGTCCCCGTCCTCGCTTCCACTCACGACAAAAGCCTCCCGCTTCTCGACTCCGTCTTCATCAACCACGTTATACTCCCCAAATGTCCCGGCTAGCGAGTATTTGTTGTTTACATGTCCCTGATAAGTCTTGACACAGGCCCCATCGGCGCCCATATATTTCCACAAGCGTATACAATTATCCAACGTCCACGCGAGCACGAATTTTCCGTTGGGTGAGAAACGGACCGCAGTCACGGCCTTACGGTTTTCGTCGACAAGAGTTTTGAGGCATTGGCCAGTTCCGGCGTCCCAGATGCGAATCAGACCATCGGAAGCGCAGCTGCAGACCATTGTGCCATCGCGGATGAAGTCGACGCCGGAGACTGGATCTGAGTGAGCGGGTAACTGACGCATGATTTTTGCGCTGCGTACGTCCCAGAGAAATACGGCTTCATCATATGATCCGGAGACTAACATGTTTCCTTTCGGCGAGAAGGCGAGACTGTAGACATAATTACTGTGTCCGACTAACGGACTTGGCGGGATTGGGAAGTCTGAACTCAATGGTGACCACAGGAGGATGCTCTTGTCATCGCTCGCCGAGGCCAGTGTGTATGGCGGACCAATGGGGGACCAGGAAATAGCGTTGACGCCAGCTAGATGCGCGCGAAGGGTTCGAAGGAGTTTGAAAGGTTGAGAAGGTGTGAGCTGGGATGGCACAGAATAGATGTTGATGCTTGCATCGGCCGAGGCCGTTGCGAGAAGGGTGTGATCGGGGGAGAATTTGGCAGACGTTATGCCACGGGCGTGAGCTGAAGGTAACACGAACAGTTCTGTGAAGGATAGTACGGGCCGAGGAGGGCGTAAATGGTCTGGGGATTGCGAGCGGGATATGGTATGGGTGTAGGATCTCCTGCGAGAGTGGGAACGTGATCGAGGGGTGTAGTCTACGCTAGGACTACGGTGACGGTAAGACAGTCGCCGGTCGCGGTCATCATTCCTGGTTCTATCTCTTGACCTGCTTTGAGAACTTGAGTAGTGTCTGCGCGATCTGTCTCGATCGTCCCCTCGGTCCCTTTCTCGAGCCTGCGGTTGGGAAGAGTAATCCGGCTCGGGTGTCGTTCTTCGACGTTTCGCAGGTGGTGGTTCGAGGTCCATGGGGAGGAAGTTAGTGGTGATGCGCTTTGAGATTCGAGTGGTGCAGTCTTCTCGTCCGACAAATGCCTGTTGGATCCTCGTCGCGTGCAAATGCTCAGTCACGCGTTATGTTTGCTAGGTTTGCAATATTTGCACTTACGTTGTTCCCTTTATCTGTGCCTGCCAGCGAGCTTTGCACTTTCAACCTGTCAAACGCCCTTCTCAAATCTCCCAGGTTAGCGGAATACAGTCCGTTGCAAGTTCTATTTTGATTGAAGGTACATGCATTAGTTCGTGGGTTTCGTCTCGCGACGGTGCCTTCTCCGCGATTTCTCGAAGCATCCCTGCAACCATGCAACTGTTCCTGACCTATTTTTGGTCTCATCAAATCCGGTTACGAGATGATGTCAAGCTTTCTCGCAAAGTCAGGAATGATCGTCTTTCAAGCATGATTTTGATAATCTCAGCCTGGTTACTGCGAAGAATTTGGTATCATTTTGTGGTTGGCACATTGATTAACGGCGTATTCGGTTGAACGTGCCCCTGCTAACGCTGAAGGTTGAACCTCGTCCCTAGCTCAGGAAGTGCACCGTTGATCGGCTGAAAAGAATGGTTCTGCCTGCGCTGAAAACGGGGTTATATATAAGAATGACATATAGCCTTCCATGGTGAGTGTACAGTGTACATCGGGTGAATGAACACGAATACTCTACTTCTCGCACATTGATATCATGATTTCATTTACCATCTGTTCCATCTCCCTTTTCTTGCTCTGCACTTCAGCACAACTATGCAGGGTACAGCCCGGCGATGCGAACTGGCCAGACATAGCAACATGGGATAATTTGAATTCTACAGTATCCGGTCGACTCACCAAGCCGTATGCTATCGGAACGGTCTGTCAACCGAACGACCCATCATACGACAACGCGACATGCACATATCTGGCCTCGCAATGGTCAAACACCTCATGGCATGCCTCAATTCCATGGACATCAGACTATAACGACGAGACATGCCCGCCAGCTGCTATCTACCATTGCTCCAGTGACGGCTACCCAGCTTACGTCATCGAGACTATCAACGTTGCAGATGTCCAAGCCGGTGTCAACTTCGCACGAGACCACAACATCCGCCTCGTTGTCAAAGGCACAGGCCATGACTTTCCCGGCCGATCCTCCGGTCGTGGTAGCCTTTCAATCTGGACTCATCGACTCCGTGGCGTCGAAATCACGCACAATGACCCCCGTGCTATTCGCTATGGCGGCGTTGCATCAGTGAAGGTTTCGGCTGGTATGCGCTGGCGCGAAATTTACGCAGAAGTGTCCAAGAACAACATCACTGTAGTTGGTGGCGCAGATCCGAATGTAGGAGTAGGAGGTTGGATCTTGCATGGTGGCCACAGTCCTATCTCTTCTGTCTTTGGTCTGGGCGCCGATCAAGTCCTCGAATATGAAGTCGTGACGGCAGACGGTCAGTACATTACCACCAACGAAACCTCTCACCCAGACCTCTTCTGGGCTATGCGCGGCGGTGGCGCCTCCTTCGCAGTCATGCTCTCTGTCACCATGAAAGCCTACTCAAAACTCAGCGTGACATCCTACTCCTACGCCTACGCCGCAAAATCTGCCAGCGACACTTACTGGTCTCTGGTGGCCTACTTCCACAGCCAATTCCCCACAATTTCTGAGGCAGGTGGAATGGGCTACCACTATATGCTTTCCGGCATCGCCTCCCCAGAGCCCACATACGGCAACGATGTGATCTACGGTGCCTGGATGTTCCCGAATAAAACACCCGAGGAAGCCCAGGCCATCATGAACCCCGTTGAGGCCGCTTTTAACACATCCTCGTGGTCCATTGATCCCACCTACATAGCAATAAGCACCTACGATACCACGGACAATATAATGCTGTCGTTGGCCTCGTCGACTTCTGAAGCCGCAGGCGTAGACGGCCGTTTAGGTTCCTGGCTTCTCGACGGTCCAGCTCTAACAACAAATTTCACAAAGTTGAAAGAAACAATCAAGGGTGTCATGCCGTTGCCTTGGCTAACAATCAGCCATGTGATCGCAGGCCCGGGCGTCCGCAATGCAGTTGCGACAATTCCTAACGGCAGTAACGCTGTCAATCCCGCATGGCGCACGGCATACGCACATGTTGCGCTTCCAAGGTCGTGGCCGTCGCACAATGTTACAGCAAAGAACTTTATTACAGCGGATCTGCGTGATAAGGTGGCCTTGCTGAAGGCTCTTGCACCTAAGTCTGGGGCGTATATCAACGAGGCGGATCCGAGTAACCCGAGCTGGAAGGAGGATTATTTTGGTAAGAACTATCCGAAGCTGTTGGAGATCAAGAACAAATATGATCCGCAAGGTGTATTCTGGTGTAAGCCATGTGTTGGCTACGACCAATGGGATATCGTTGACGGTCCAACAGACGAAGATAAGGTAGAATGGGGCATAGGTCAGGGAAAGGGTAGATTGTGCAAGAGAGCAAGTTCGGCAAGGTTTGCACGAGAGATCTAAGCTCGAGAACGAGCAATATATTATGATACTTTTGTGATATTTTGTATGCTACATCTGCTCTCTGTCGTCCACTCGGTGCGATTTCTTATCTGTTAGCTACATTGTAGCTGAACACCGGGAGTGTCGTATCTTCTTACTCCCCTAAGGCTGTCCTGGACCAAAGCCTCGCATGATCGAACACTAAGGCAGGTCTGAATCATAGATCGTTCCACCGTTGCCTTGGCACGTGACTCAAATCTCTTCCGCGCGAATTTTTCACTTTCCTTTGAATTTCCCTCGGCTTGCTTTATCCGGCTCGTTGAACAAGGCAATGGAGTATTGAGTTATTTGCTTGAGGGTTATGTATTTTACAATAGCACAACACGCTCACAAATCAGCACAAATCAACGCCGAGCTAGCTCAATCGGTAGAGCGTGTGGCTCTTATTACAGAGTTCGACCTCAAGGTTGCGGGTTCGAGGTAATTCATCCGAGCACCTCAACTATGAGCATGCATTAACATTAATGATAGTCCCGGTAAATATCTCCCTCTCAGTGTCTAAAACACGTCAACTGACTGTTCTTCCAGCGTTCGGCTCAATTCCAAACGTATTGGTTCTTTTTTTTGCACTTTTATAATTTTCCTTTTTTTATTGAGATTTCAAAAGTTCCCCCAAAGATTGTGCGAGAGGGGAATGAACAACGTCTTGGCAGCATGGAAAGTATGGAAGCATCGGCTTGGCGAAAGCATCTTTCGATGATCTTTCTCGTTCCTGACGTGATGGGAAAGGTTTCCGTGCTCAGATGGGTCTAAACATGAACCTTCCCGCCCAGGACATCACATCACAAGACTTTGCCGTAACTAGGAAGACCACAGAAAATCACCGAAATCAGTTCACAACTCTGACTATATAAACTTTCGACACGAACTTATTGAATTCGTCCTGTACCACTATATATTATAGCTTGTGGCTCCACGTTTTGACGGAACGTGTTCACCATATTCTTGACACCACAATAACTCTTTGTGTCATGGCGTCCTCTTCAGCATCAGCAAAACCGTCTATCGGCATCGTGTCAATAGGGGACATGGGCATGGGTGTTGCTAAACTTCTCCTCTCCCACGACTATCAAGTCTTGACGGTCTCAGCTGGCAGAAGGCAGGTCGATTTCCTTGACTCTCTTCTGCTATGCTGACTTCACTAGTCAACATACGATAGATCGAATACGTGCCGCAAATATCAAGGACGTCGAGTCAGACGAAGCTCTACTTGCCGAGGCAGATATTATATTCAGCATTGTTCCACCAAGGGATGCACTTGCTACTGCGAAGCGAATAGCGGATGTATGCAAGCCAGCTGCTGGTCCACGAAAAGAAAGAAAGGGTCCAGGCTCAGATAGTGTCATATATGTTGACTTAAATGCCATTTCACCATTGACTACATCCAAGATTTTCGGCATTCTGGGTACCAACGTCTCACAAACTCCGCCACCACCACCCAGTATTACTCGTCGCATCACTCGGACATTGTCAATGGGTGGTCAAGCACAACAGCCTGACAGTCCGCCGCTACCGCCTATCAAAATCAAATTTATTGATGGCGGTATCATCGGCGCTCCTCCTTCAAAGAGCGACGACTCAGATGAATGGAAGTTGCCATCCATCCCGCTTTCTGGACCTCGAGACCTTTTGCCGGCACATCTCATGTCAACATTGAATATGAAGATAATTTCCGACAAGATCGGCTCCGCCTCAGCCCTGAAAGCCTGCTTCGCTTCGCTGAGCAAAGGCTTCACAGCTTTGTCGATCCTCTCTTACACGACAGCACAGACTTGTGGTGTCCTCCCTGAATTCCAAGAACACCTTGATAAATACGCCCCTGGCGTACGCGATCGTGCGGAAAAAGGCATTACAGCCATGGCGCCAAAGGCATACAGGTGGGTTGATGAGATGAGGCAGATTGGCGAAACATTCAAGGGTGTTAGTGGATTGAAGATGGGCAACGAGGTTTACGGTGGTATTGCTGAGGTATATAAATTTGTGGCAGAGGATACGGTATTGGGTGAGGAAAAGACGAATAAGAGGAAGAGGGGAACGACGGCAGAGGATGTTGCGGCTGCAATGGCGGAAGGTGTGGATAAGAAACTAAAGAAGAAGGAAGATATCAATGATAAGCTTGAACTCGCATGGAGAGGGAGTTGGTCGTGAGACAATGAAGTGATCTATCAAGTTAGAGAAGCAGAAAACGGATATTTGGGATGCTGGAGTTCTGCAGAGTCTTGGGTCAAACGAGGTGTTGTTGATTATCGCATTTGCTGCTGTTTTTTCAGGTTATGCGTTTTAACGAGCAATATTCGGTCGAAGTGTGAGTGTGCCTACTCTTGTCCTGGAATGTCAGTAAATCAGGTTTACTTTCGCCTGGATAAGGCCGTGTAACGAAAGCTGTGAATAAATTTTGAACACCCTGTAGTCCGCACCCGAGCCTGTTGATCAAACCTCGAGGAACATGCTGCGTTGTATTCCCACCGTTGAAATCAATGCAGTGCTGTCACATGTATGTTCCAATGTAAGCTGTGATACGAAATACGTGACCAAAAGCGGAGGTTGAGCCAATGACGACTTCTCCACTTTTCATTATATGTTGCTCATCCACATCGTGCAACCATCTTCCCTTCCTACCATTCAACAATGGGCTGAGAGAACGGCAATGGGGTTGAACCTCATTTTGGAAAACTCTCTTGAATTACAGATTACAATTGACGGATTCGTCTAGCTACATTTGCCAATTGTGTCGAGATGTTCTCATCATTCTTCTCCTCCGGCTTGCCAAAGCTCAGCTTTAGTCGAAGCACAGCGGAAGCAATCGACATACCGCCAGTAAAGATTCATGATGTAGAGACATCACTAGATAAACGGGACCGCCGCCTCAAACACCTCCTCAAACTCAACCACGCCAACTTCTCCATTCTCTGGAATCACCTCCACTTCCACAACCACACTCCTCATCATCTTGGTTCAGCTTATATACTCGGAAGTAACGCGGATCATTTGACAGCAATCTATGAACACGCCTCATCGGAAGGTCATGAGGGGTGGGAGGATTCGCCAGGCGAGATCGCTCTCCATGACTACCGCGACTTCCTGGGCAAGCGTGAATACCAGCGAGCATGGGTTGACTTCTTCGAGGATCAGCTGGTCGACAACTCGTACGACTGGAGACAGGTTGCTACCAGGTTTCTCTTCGAACGTGGCCCTAAGGGTTCTGCAAATTCGTTTCCGATGTTCTCGTGCCTTACAGGAGGTTTGGGTCACCCACTCATTCACCTCGGCTACGCCTACGAACTTGCATCTCGAGAGGTTGGCATGGAAGCTCTTGGCCTTGCAGCGACTTGCTATGACGCTAAGCTTGCAGCACTTCTTGAAGAAGGCAAAGCTACACCATCCTATAGTACGACCAACCCTCTCGAAGTCCTCGATCATATCCGCAATGATAAGCGTCTTGACCCATACTTCACCAAATTCGGCGACGACAACCTTTCACGTCTCTTCGGTAATGAGAAATTTACCTCCATCCTTCTGGAGCACTTTTTGGCATGGGAGATAAATGAGGCCAAGGCAGGATTTGAAGCCACGCAGCGACTTGCAACAGCGCTTCTTATCTCAACTACGCATGCCGCACCAATGAATGGCCATGGCTACGATTTCTTCCTCCTACACGTCCTCACGACGTCGCATGCCGTACGCATATTGATTCCTTTTCTGCCAGCTGAGTACCATGTTCTGCTTGTTCGGGAATGGTGGCTCATCACACTTGCACTTTACATTGCACAGCTGCGTCCAAAGGTCACGGTGCAACAAGTCCTAGATTATGACATCCCCAATGGTGAGTCATGGGATTCAGCAGTGAAACGAGCACTTGAGGGTGAGCACAAATTTGACGAACATTTTGTGAAAGGTGTACGTGCCATGAAGGAGGCTGCGGCGGTGTGGGGGGATAAAGACAGTTTCTTCGAGAAGGCTGCTGTGAGGTTCGCGTTGGAGTTCAAGGGTTGGGCATTTGTTTGACAAGGGAGAAGTGAAGATTGTGAAACAGGCAGATAGTAGTGATCGGTTGTGAAAGAGGAGGGAGAGTTGTTGAAGGTCATGAACAATTTGCTTGCACTGTTTGAAAGCTAAGGTTGCAAGATGTACGAGCATACGGTTGTGACTTCTTTGAGTGTGCCTGAAGCTTTGTGTGGCCTGCGGTCTATTGTACTTAGCAAGCGTGCCAGAATGACTTTGAATCGAAGGTGATGCAAGGCATCGAAAGTCATTGAATGCTAAACACATAATGATTAATATCCTCGAGAATCGGTTTACACTAACCCCAAAGTAGATGAAGAGCTTTGCTGTGTTTGCAACAAGGCGTCAAGTCAACGCGCAGTTCGTCACCTTTACGCAGCCTGACCGTTGCCAGCACCACACCTTTGCGCACCACCTTCACTTTGGTCTCACGAACACTGCTCTCTCTTCGATATAGCCTGCCCTCACAGATCGCAACCCTCCAGCTTTCATCTGCGTTGCACACGGTCAATTCAGCAAGATGGACGCCTTAGTGGCTCAGTACAGTCAACCAGCGTTCGCGCAAGAAGGATACTCTACAGAAGAACAAGAAGAATACTCAGACTCGTTACCACCACTTTCCCTGAAATTCGCCCTCCCTCCAATTGCACAACCATCAGCATTCCTGCGGGCAGCCACGGACGATTACTCAAATCCAGATTGCCCTATCAAGATTGCTCATGGAACGACGACACTTGCCTTCAGATTCAAGGGCGGCATCATCGTAGCTACAGATTCTCGAGCCACAGCCGGCAACTGGATTGCGTCGCAGACAGTCAAGAAAGTCATTGAGATCAACCCAATGCTGCTAGGGACCATGGCCGGTGGTGCTGCTGTACGTTCGTTCACTCCACGGGACGCTGTTGTATTGCTAACCCTCCACAGGACTGCCAGTATTGGCTCGCCTACCTTGGTATTCAATGCCGCCTCCACGAGCTCCGACACAAACGCCGAATATCCGTCGCTGCAGCCTCGAAGATGCTCGCCAACCTCGTCTACTCCTACAAAGGCATGGGCCTTTCCATGGGTACCATGATCACTGGCGTCACACCACAAGAAGGCCCAGCACTCTACTACATTGATTCAGATGGTACACGCTTGTCAGGCAACCTATTCTGTGTGGGTTCAGGTCAGACATTCGCTTATGGTGTGCTTGATGCACTGTACAAGTACGATCTAGAGGATGAAGAGGCTTTGGAGCTGGGAAAGAGGAGTATCTTGGCTGCCCAGCACAGAGATGCATACTCGGGTGGATATATCAACTTGTATCATGTTAAGGAAGATGGATGGGTGAAGCATGGTTTCATGGACAGCAACCCAATATTCTGGGAGACGAAGTTGGAGAAGGGAGAGTTCTCGAACGTCACTAGCCAGCTATAAAACTGCGGCAGAGCGTTTGGTTTCGGCGTATGAGCAACATTGCAAGTGAGCGGTGTATTATACTGAACACGCAACTAAAGCATGCCGGTGCATTCCAATAGGTGTATTACCAGACACTGCATAGACGAGAAAGGAATTCTATCAGGGATCAGGTTTGCTCCTCTTCACGCACTTTATTCTCTTTCTGTCTCCTTTCCCTTTCTCACCTGCAGCACCTACTCCCAATATCGACAACGGCAGATAACAAGTGATGGTCACTGAGCTCAACCTCCTCAGCAACATAGTACAATACACCTTTACCAGTAGACGATAGCTATACATCCAGGTACTCAACAATATCTCTTCACCGTGCGCTTCAGACAGAACCGCAGCAGCTCCAAGACCCATTCAAGAACATCGACATCAACACGGACGAATCTAGCTCAAACTTAATCCATTGGATCGGCATTGTGTTTTCCTCCCCGCCCAACTCGGAACCTTCACTGGAACATCTTGTTACACTCCTCACGTGTCTGCTTTTATTGTCGATCTGCAGGCCCATCTACGTTTCGACGACCGAAGCGCTTTCGAGCTAAAGTCGATGATAGGCATGCGTCTAGGATGAATAGATATCTGGAATGAGACGATGTGGGTATGGATCGAAGAGGTTGAGAGGAGTTGGGGGAAGTGCTTGATGGAGGAGTAGAGGTAAAATATTGACCATGACTATGAACATGAATACTGAGCTTGACTATCTTCGCCACTGACAAGCAAGAAGGTATTATGTGTTTTGATGCTGGACGAGATTGAGTAGAAGAGAATGTAGGGGCTTAGGATGTGCTGGTCTTGGTAAAGGGCGTGTTGTAATTTGAGCGGATATCACAGTTGTCTTCTGAGAGGACCTTCTGAAGCTACATGGTGATAAGATAATTAAGACAGGTGAGAGACCAGAGCTGAAATCGAGGTCTGATCAAGTTAAATAGTAATAGGTATTGTGGTTCTGATTCCCAATGCATCAAATTCGATGATATGGATCAACTGTTTGCTGACTATCATCTCTGCCGCATCATCGTTTTCATGATTCTGCTTAAATAACCCGAAAAGTATCCTGTCTGATGATACAGGGTGCGGTAATAGCTTTTGCCCAAAACTCTCCCAACAATAGTGCGGGAGGCGATACTTGCTGCCCGCTTGCGGACAACCTCTGGGATACCTGGTTAGACCATCGTGACCAATGATTAGCACATGATGGTCAGATTTCTGCTCGTGTTGGGCGTGCTGGATATACCCAGTCGGACAGCAGTCCTATAGTGTCATATCCTTATCAGATGTTGCTGTTAACACTCTCAATACTTTGTCACTGACGTTTGGCCTTTAGAACCTCTCTTCCATCAGTCGCTTGATCTTCCTCCCTCTTCCTCTTCACTCCAACCGGACTGCCGCCTTTGCTTTCTGCAGTCCTTGTAAACAGACTGTCGAGCTTCTGCTGTCCCCTCTCACGCTTGTCGACTTTGACCTTCTCACCCGCAAGAACAGGCGGCAGGCCTTGAACACGTCGCTTCGCGTCTTCAAGCAGTTCTACCTCACGCTCCCGCTGTGCCTTGACTGTTGGGACCGACCATGAATTGGATGTGGCTGGTTTGTGCGCAAGCTTGTATTTTGACCCTACGAGATGCGTCTCGTACGTATTTGCATCTGTTTTCTTGACGTACTATGTGCCGAGCAGGTTAATCACTGGCTTGTCTCTTTTCCTTCAGACGGAGTGCCCAGAACTTACCTGATGTGCGACAATCAACCAGTGATACTCCATCCCTATTGGTGCCCCACTCCCCGTTGGCGCATTCTTCGCTCTCCGCTTAGTCGTCTCATAGTCGATCTTCCATAGGTCTGGCTCTGCCTTGGTCTCCTTCCACACACCTTGGTCGTAGTTCCACGTGTGCGATCCGCCTACAGCCATGCCAGTATAGACTTGGCCGTTGAATGTTTTGAGTGCATTATACCCTCCTGAGTAGGTGCTGCGCGGCGAGGTAAAAACTTCATCATGTTGTCCGGGTATCTCTTCGTCAAGACGAGCAGGGTCCGGAGCTTCATCGATATGGAAGGTGGTAGTTTTGTCTTCCTTGTTGACTATTGATTTCGGCGTACCCTGGTTTTCCTTCAGGTCATCCTTGGGAGAATGAGCATGATCTTCGTGCGGAGAGCGCGAAGTGGGTGGAGTTGTTTTGCCGGCCGAGGATGACTTTCTGGTGGTACGTCGAGGGGAAGGCATGCTGGGCCAATGCCTTCATAGCCTGGTAGTAGGACCAGCCTTGGGATGGAGCTCTCACTTTACATACGAATGTCATTCTTCAAGAGAATAGGTGACGTCAGTGGTAAACATAAAACGCGTTGAAGAACGATGAGGTCAGATGGTACATCTTTTCGTCGCGTCGCTGGCCATATTGAGATTAGTTCAAGTTTACAACTGCTCATCATATCAGTACCGGTGGTAGCTGGGAGAGATTCCATGGAAATTTATGGTTTCCTACTGGTAATGTACCTTTGAGTAAGAGCCATCAGCTATTGTCTTTTTTATTACGTCGGGCTCGGAAACTCCAAATTACGGGTAATTTGGAGACAATCTAGCACATTTGTACATGACTTTCGTCATGGAGGCCCTTAAAGCTTTGACCAATTTGTCCATTTTGTAACTCCTTCAACCGTATTATAGATACACAGCAACGTCTTTTGTAATATACAAATCACCAGACCTATGGCGTCACTCAAAAAGTTAATGGAGCACAGCTCAAAGGTTTATAGGAGAAAAAACTTCATGATAAGATTGATACCGAGACCAAGGTATCTAACACCTACAGCCTAGTGAGCCAGATCATCACCCATGGTCGCCGCCCATCTTCAGTGCTATAGCATCGAGCTACTAAAATGGCCAGAAACCTGATCCTGCCTCCGAAATGCCACGGCAGTCGCATTATTACGAACATCAAACGAGGCCACGAGGGTCACTCTGCTCATTCATGCACTTTTGAGCAGCTCGAATGCCAATTTTGTAGGCATAAAAATTCAAAGAAGAAGCTATCGGTAAAGTTACAGAAAATTCTTGGTTTGATAAGTTTGTGCCACTGCCAATTGGCATGGATTTTTCTCAGCTGGTGACTATGAAAATAGTCTACTTTATTATCCAACCGAGTCCAAACTACTAACGACAAGAATATGATCACAAACAGTAAGAAGATAGACGCCATCCTGATAGCTACACAAGCAGATATCAAAGTTTCGCAAGAGATTGTCATTGGATCACGCGAGCTTCCGGAAGACGTGGAGGAAGAGAGTGTTGCGATGTAGACAGTAAGGTACAAATGCCAAGTATATATTATCTGCTGGCCTTGCCTAAATTGTGGCGACTGCTACGTTCCTTCTCTCCGGCATATCATTTGTGGTAAGCGGACGCTGTGCTGATCCAAAACAGGAACTTTGAACAACACCCCTTGTTCGACAGCGACCCGTATCTTACCAACGCTCCCCAGACCTGAATCTGAGTGGCTTACAAGATATCATGCACATTCAACCCCTCTGCATTCTGTCAGCTCAGATGCAAGCGAGAAGAGAAGAAAGTCTTTCCGATTCTGGTCAACTATCGACTTGGCGCCGATGAACTTCCGGCCTTGGCATGCTTCGCTCTTGACAGCCACCACTTCTTGCAACTCGACAACCACAAGCTTTCTGTGTATGTTGTGACCAAGAATTGACCTGCTTGTATCAACTCTGAGGCTCCTACCGCTCAAAGAACAGCTGTATGTAGGGGTTGAACTTAGAAGGCTAACGATAGTTGACTTATATGAGCTTTACTCCCTGACTCAGTCGCTTGCACTTCTTGGCGAATGTGCATAAAGTGGGACCTTTCTTTACATTAATGGTTTGCGCTTGAGTTGTCTGCAGCGAGTTTCTCCTACAGCAAACTACTGCATGTAGACTAGACTGCAGCCGACCTGTTGAGGAATTGAGCGTTCAATCTGGTATCGTCCAGGGCTGTGCGCTGGCAGAGATTCAATGGACATGGCTTCAGGGCTTAGGTGAAGGAGGCTGAGGGCTCATAGGCATAACTGCCCTTCACTCTCGCCGCAGCCTTGATGGCGTTGCTCGCCAAACATTTGACCTACTAAAGAGGACGATACTCTCTGTTCGAGTCATTCGTGTCTGGCGCAATCTGGTCAGGAAGCTGGATTGCTGTCAAACCGTCGCCTTTCCGCAAATCTGGTGTGGACCCCTTTAAAATCATCGACAACAGTAAGCGATCTACGTGAATCAGCAGATACAGTGAACACCGACGTCATGAACTACGAGGCAAGCTCTTCTACTACTTACGAATCACCACTTCCCCGGCCTAATGAAACATCGTTAGGCTCAAAAAACGAACCTCCCTTGCAACCACCTAACCCGTCACCGGACTCAGTGCCCTTCCCGGATTCTGAAGTCGTTTTTGCTGTGGACACCTCAGGAAGCACAGCTGGACGAGTACTCCAACACGAAAAGCTCGCATTAGACGCTCTCACTAGCCAAATAAATGCAGTGGTTCGGAGAAAGAGTATCGTTGTGCCTTGGAACAGCACTGTCTCTGGCACTGTCCAGCTTGATGCAGTCGAGAGTTTGATATCCCGCGGCGGCACCCAGCCATCGGTATTGCTGTCTAATGACCGACTCTAGGAATGCGCTTCTGGAGTCGCAGATGTGGTTCTTATTTACAGATGGTGCAATCAGTGAACAAGAGGTAGAAAACTTCGCACGAAGCATCGATGAGCACGTACTACACAACAGAGCATCTGCGTGTGTGTTATTCGGCTACAGAGCAGCATCGCCCTCTCAATGCAATATCTCCGTTGGCATGTCAACCTATGGCATGGTGCCTGATTCACTTTTCCTCTTCCATGACATCAGAACGGCGGAAGTCTATGTTTTGTTTGCCAAGGGATGCTTTACTTATTTGGGAGAAACGAATTCATCCAGAGCAACAATCGACGACACTACGCTCTGGTCAGACCTTCCGAGTATAGACTACAAGGACTTAGCCAGGAGCGTGATTCCATTGCCCCGAGATTTGAGCCGCAATGAGGTTTTGCCGCACAATGGAGATCGACTAGACCTTAACTGTTTCGCAGAGAACAGTCTTGCACCTCAGGAGGTGGATCAGATCTTGAGCTCACCAGACGATCTTAGTGCTGTTGTTGCTTCTTTGAAAACGCTTGGGAGAAGTGATGAGTTCCTCGCGTGGACGGAGCAGCAAAGCAGGAGTGCCCAAGAGAGACAGTCGAAGCGTCACGACAGCGCTAACGCTGAAGGTTTAGTCAAGGAGATACTTTCCGCTCTGAAAAACAAGAAGAGCGCGACAAAGGTTAAAAATTTGCAACAGAGGCTTCGCAAAGCACATTTGTTGAACTGGAAACCACTGCTAGGGAGCCAAGACTATGAAACTCGAAAGCAGGCAGCTCTGCAGCTGTCGCGTGAGCGGATGTTATTGATGCGTGACACAGGCAAGCAAAGTTCTGCATCGTCGTATACTCCGCTAGCGAGTCCCATGTCCATGGCGGCATCGTCAGCGCAACATGATATTGTCGATTTTACAGATCAAACTCAGACGCCACAGTCGCGTGCCTCTAGGTTCCGCCAATCAGTCCTGCGTAAAGCATTTACAAAGAGTGATAGCCCTACTACGGAACCTGAAGCCATCACGCGATTACGCAAGACGATCACTTCCTGTCCAGGTCTCGAAATTAAGGAGCCGTTCCCACTACCAGCTAATCTGCACCTGTCGTGTCTAGTCTGCGGAGATTAGACCCCTCACCTCGCTCTACTATCGAAGCAACTGCCACTTGGGAAAGAGACGGACGGCTTCCCAACACCGGGCAGCACGCATGAGGTATTGTACCCTTGGATTTGGGCCGCTTTTGCGAAACAGACATCGTCTCGGAGATGTGCTGCTGTGAGATCTGTGGATATTGGGTAGCTAAGAGTGGTGACTCTGTCCATGACGAGAGGATCACTGCTGCTCTACCAATTGTGCCTCAGATTTCTAACCCTAACAACGAGAAAACTTGGCTGGACACTCTGGATAAGGTCTTTCAAAGCCGGTTCGACCGTCGCAACATCCTTGCCGCCGCTTTTGCCATCTTCGTAAATGCCGAAGCACGACTTGGAAACAGTGGTCTCGAACATAAAGAGGCATTTCGAACTGCCCTTAAACAAATCAACGCTCAATTGCGACAGCAGTGTAGAATTAACTTCGGCAACCAAAACGGACGTATTATTGATGCTTTCTATCATTACCAGCTTAGCGATCTCATGGACTTTACTAACGAGCTCTACAGTCATCCACTAAACTCATTCGCCGTTATCCTGAGAACCGTTGAAGAAGATATCGGAGACAGAAGGACTGTTGCTGATGTTGTGTTCAGACGATTAGTCCTTCTACTTTTTGAGAACGTTGCCAACACTACATTGCGCCAAGATAATGATACGCTCTTGCAGTCGTGGTATCTCGATCTTGTGCGTAAACAGTCACAAAACGTAGGCCTTGCCACAAGTATTGACGACCTCTTGCACTACGCCTTCATATCATATGAACAACTTTGTACTCTTAGAATTGTAACTCTAGCATGGCAATACGTGGAGGAGAACAGTAAGCGAGCAATTTACCGATGCTTAACTTAAATGGCGAAGGAGGATACAACAGCAGTCGGCAATCCTACACAAAAGCTAAATGAGTGGGTGCGAACTCCTGACCTTAGCACCTGTCTCAGCAACCCTTTTGAGGTAATTGCGACCTAGCCTGTACGTCAAGCTAATGAGAGCGGAAGTACCAATAGTATTTGAGCAGGGAGTCACATCAGGAGCCAAATAAGAAGCCTCGTGTATTATCTTGACTGTCGAAGGAGTTTATAAATTAGTGCCCCTGAGCCCCCTTACGACGTGTAGAACTATCCAAGTATTTCACAGTCTGCTGTATAACTTCCTTGCATTTTCCGATCAACAGGAGACATAATTCCAAATCTCACTGCGCTCTTATGGTGCTTCTCCGAACCCCCATCCACTGACAGCTTCCATCAGAGATTCTGGATGCTGACAACTCAGACTGACGTGGTGAGGCTGCCCGGCCATAATCGGTTCCTTAATTCCCTCACCCACACTACATGCCTTGAATCCGCTTGTTTTGGTATAACTACCATAAGGGACGTGGATCTGCCGCTTTTACTTTCATTCATCACAGCTGGTATTTAGCATTCGGAAGCAATGATGTCTTTGACGACGTAAATTGTTTCATTTATTGAATCCCAATCCGCCTCATACCGCCCACACTCCCATCCTCAAACAAAATTCAGCAAGTTTTAGAACTAGCCTAATGTGCATTGATCTCATCGCTCAGGTCCACGTTTAAAAACTCAATCTGTTCTGCCTTGGTATTGGGCATCTCGAAGCATGACATCAAGGTAATGCGTAGCACAGTCAATGATCAAACCTGTATGCTTAAGGACACCCTTGCGAACATCCCATGCTGCACCACCTAAGCATTGATTCGATCTATATGTGTTGCAAAGGAGGAGTCAAGGAGTGTACTTGGTGTTTGACAAGTTGCTAGCTGAAGTGATAGCCTTAAGTATTGTTTGTCTCAAAATCAGCTTGGGATCAACCAGTTCCGGTTTCCTATACTAAAATTGCACGAAAATCATTTGGTTCATCCATCTTGACATTTAGAACTAATAGTACTCGTCTCTGACAACGCCTCAAAGAAAGCATACGTCTTCGCAAGTTCCAACTTTTCAAGTAATTGGGAGTGTTTAGTTCGACGTCGTGATAGACGAACATTTCGGCTAATGCACTGAAATCCGCATTTCAGACTTTGGGACCTTGTCCGGGAAACTATATTCCGGTCTCGCACCTCATTTATACCAGCGCCCCTCCTCGAGCATTTCGCAACGATGGACAACGATGATGAGGACAGAATGTGAGCCTCATTGCCGCGATATGCATCACATATTAATGCATGTAGTGTTTTGTCCGGCAATGCGCTCGCAGCTCTCCAGGACTTCTACAATCAACGCGACAAAGATCTTGAGGCCTTCGAACAACTCACATCTGAGGGGAGCAACAGGCAAATTACTTCTATCTCAACTTTCAAGGAAGACTGGAATGCAAGCCAATTTTGGGTCAAGCCGCCAGTCGTTGGAGTTGATAATGCTAATCTTCAACAGTTCACCGACGCCACAGCAAGACTGTTAGCCGAACAACTAGTCCAAGGCAGCACCTCAGAAACATCGATCGCTGTCGTCTCTGCGCCCAGTGTGTTCGTGCAATTGAAGAACCTACTGGTAACATCACGATCCTTGTGGTGTTCAAGCTGACGATCTAGGCCACTGGAAAATATCCAACTCCGGCCCGAATTTGCCTCTTCGAGTACGACGAGCGCTTCGGGATCCTAGGCGACTTTGTCAAGTTTGATTTCAACAAGCCAACAAACCTTCCACCGGATTTGAGGAATGTCTTTGATCGGATACTTTGCGATCCGCCATATCACAGCACGGAATGCATTTTGAAGTGTGAGCTGATCGTTATTCATTTTGAACCGTCGCTGACGATTCAAGTAGATGCTGAGACTGTGGAGTGGTTATGGAAGGGAAGAAGCGAAGGCACCTGCTGTGAGTCAAGGCGGGTGATTTGCACTGGTCAGACGATGAAGGACGTTGTGCTTGAAGCATTCGCGGGCATGAAGCAAGATCCGTTCGAGCCGGAACATACGGCCAGGTTAGATAACAAGTACGCGTGCTTTGCCGACTTCGAACTTCAGCGATGAGTAGTGAGAAACAATTATCGTAGTTCAGCTATGTAACCTGGACATGATTGCAATGATTGTACTTCCGACGTCGAATTGCTTCATCAGCCTGCTCGCAGGACGAAGCGTACAACCAGAATTACCACTAGCACGTTCATGGTTCTGCATGGGTTTTGGGACTCGACCTCAGAGTTTCTTCAACTTCTTCTGCACTGTGCCCGAGATCCATGTAGCTGGCCGACAGCACCAAAAGCAAAGCCGACCAGCGAATGTGCAACCTCGGGCCTCGTATTCGCAACCAGAGTATCCATTTTGTATCCTCTAGCCTTTCTTGGCTGACACTGCTTCATAAAGGCTCATCAACTCGCAGGCTGGCATCAAGATATTCCGCACCTCCTTTAGTATGCTCCGCAAAGATTGTTGTGGCCCTCATGAATAAGTCCTTCTGTTTAAGTCTGCAAGCTCATCCGCGTATCGCTAGTAAAGTTAAGACAGCACCAAGCCCAGCTCGTTGGTTGCGCAAGACTCCTGGAAGTTGACCTCCTATGGCAACGTCCAATGCGAATTACTTCCCACTGCTTCCCATGTTGGCAAAGAGGGACGCAGCAGGTAAGAAGCCCTGACGCATCAACCGAGTCTAGCGACTACACGGCCTAGTCAGAAAGCCATGGTTGTGTCGTTTCTGCATCCGAAGGTATGCGGGAAATGCGGGTTCACTCAAGCACGCGCGTGCCTGGTCACAAAGCCCAATTGTGAACTCGCGGCGGTGTTGCAGTTGGTAACCGAGCCGTAGCCACTTTGAAAGCGCGCCGAGTTCGCTGATGGGGGCTCTTTGTCAGGTCACTTGCACTATACCTTGTTGTTGGTGAGAGCGATGTGATGGGCGAATTGCCAATAGCTTTGAGTCCGGAATAGTTATCTCGAGCTGGGTCTAATATTCCCCGGAGTTTGGCTGATTGGTAAGAACAGAAGAACAGTTTGACCACGGGGTATCGACAACTACGCAGAAAGGATTCCCTGCTGCTGCATAATTTGCAGACGAGAATAACTGTATCTGTACCCGAGAAGGAGGTGGAACAAGATCGAATAATGCGATGCTTCGTAGTGTTGCAATGGCATTTGCTGCTCGTCGTTTGATTGTGGTTGAGGACGGCTGCTGCTCCCGCTCATATGCCTATGAGACTGACAGGCTGGATATGGTTTCATTCCCAACATGGATTTGGGTCGTCAGGCCTGCAACCATGCCTCCAACTCATGGAGAACTGATGCCGTGCCAGCGCATCTGGTGATCCTTCCTTCGTTGAATTCGAATGTGGTTGTCCCGTACCAAAGGCGTCAATCGGCAGAATCAAGATATCATCGATAAGCTTTGGCTTCTTCAAGCCACTGAAGTCGCTGTAGCTGATATTGTGATAACCTCGGTTGCGCAAATGTTTGATAACAGTCGCTGTCCACAGACTTGGACCTGTCGTCACGATGACATCCTTGTCGGTCGGTGCGAGATGTTCTACATCAGTTTTATAGTAGTCGGCAAGACTGTGAATGGCAAACATAGCTTCGTCGATGGTGTACCAGAGCAGAGGATGGTTAGCGGTTGCTGCCATGGTCCATTGACATAGCGAAATCGAATGCGGCATGCTGACATGCCTGTCATATTCATTTAGCTGGTCATACTCGACTCCGATGACGACTCTGGTGAAGTTCTTGTATTGCTCTGGAATCCATTGGCTGATGGGCTTTAGTGCCATAGTGTCGACATCGGTATATACGCCACCGTAGCGCGCCAAAAGAATATAGCGAAGGAAGTCGGCTCGCAAGACTGTTGATTCAATCCGTTGAAAAGTATGCACTATATCCGGACGGGTTTGTAGAGGTCGAACAAAATGTCGGTTGCTTGGACTGTTTCGATCAAATGGTACTCATGATGCGGATTGAGCTCAGCCCATGAATGTATTGCAGGCTGGAGATTTGGACTAATCTCCCGTTTACGAAGAAAGATGTGCCAAATGTTGTTTGGTATGACTGGCAAGGGGGAGCTTGGCAAGGGCTTTTGGAGGCCACGAACACCTTTTTCCTCGAAGACTAGATACAAGGCGAGCAGGAAAATCGCGACACTTGCTACAACCTTGAATCTCGGGTTCAGCCAGAGCGAGTTGCGCTCAAAAAGCATTTTGGCGTACTAGACTGGAAGGTATCTGTCAGTGTTGTGCTGTGCTTTGACCATGTTTCTAAGGAATACGAGTTAGGTAGGCTTCACCAAGACAGAGCCAACGAGGACTACCCCTGAGACATCTCGCACTCGGAGCTCTGTGAGCCATAATCTCTTGGACTCACAAGGCAGCAACTCGCATGTGAGCTAGTGAGAGAATGGGGTGCGCAGCTCGATCTATTGAAGCATATTCATCGCACCAAACAGACACAGTGGTTCATGAGTTCAGATGATCCACAAACGACCGAGTTCCAATCCAATCGTTTTTAGATTCTCCATATCTGGCTAGATCATTAAGTGGCATCAAACGTAATTCCAGCCAATGTACAGTTTTGGCTCCGAGGAGTGATGCTTGCTAACTTCGAATGACTCGCTAGCGCACCTCGGCACTAATTTTTGAATAGCTGCTTAATTATGGTCATGTCCAAATCCACGAAGTTTTTTTCTGAACGAGTCGTTACACTTGCTGCTAGACATCAAGTTGTTCTTCACTTGTGGTTGTTGGCACTTTGCAGGCGACCCGAAAGTTCGGTGCAGGTGTGGAGGTGTGTGGTACCTACGTAGTGCTAGAGAAGACGCGTAGACGCGGGCCTCCCCCTGTTTTTACTCCACACAGATCACTCAGCTGAAGTCCGCGCAGATGAGATAGACAATTGTCGTGACCCAGAAGTGTTCAATCCTTTTACCAAAACTTATATGCCTAGAGGCAAGTAGACAGCATATAAATCAACAACAAAAAAGACATACAATGGTGCTCTGGACTACTCGTCGCACTTTTCTTGGCATAGTTTCCAGGGGCAGAGGCTTGGGAGCTTTCTCCCACTTTCGGCACTAGAAAAGACTGGTGGAGTGGACGGCGAAATCGCTAATCAAGGAATCATCTTGGGAAAACATCGCTCTCCTTAGTCCTTTGTCCACCTCGATCACGCAACGATTGACAAGTGCATCGTTAGCACCAGAGAACTGCATTCAGGTCAATTGTCATCCAATAAATTGACGAGGAATTATCCAATAAAGGTGCATCAAGATCATGTTTCGAGCAAAATTTATCACGTGCTGCAAGCTGATGCATGCACCACTTGTTCCGAGGCTCGGCGCTCAGGTCGAAGGACACGTGCTCTCTGCCTGCCGTTGACACTAAACTACCTAGTGCACCTTTGTCACAACATTGACAACAACGAGCCAGCATGATGATGCATAGCATGACTTTTGCCGTCGTTCCTGTCTGATCCTTTGTACAACGAGAAAGTCAGGCGATTGGAGTATTTTGGTAATCAAGGAGAGAAAGCTAAGTTTCGGTGCACCAAAAGAGTTTTGTTGACCTTGTGTTTGTACTTGTTATATCACGGTCGTGTGTACCACAAGTCACGTGTACATACTTTCAGATATCAGATTCGTTGACACTGCACATTGGATGAACCAGATCAACCACCTAAGATGTCATGATACTAACATGGCCAGTACAAGACCAGATAATCAACAATTGTTGTTTGGAAGTAACGTTACCTGCCATATAAGTATGAATACGAGGCTAGCAGTAAAAATTCCAGCTATATCATCAATGAATACCACCTATCCATCGAACATGAGCAAAAGACAAAGGAGACCATCCATTTTGATCAGCAAGCAGCCATGAATCCATGATATGCGAAGTTTTGGGGACCTTAGGTGTTATCCCATTATCGACGACATGCCACTCTAGTGCCACAAGGCCACCTGATTTAAATCGGCTATGAACGGATGGCGTCCAAATAGAGGGGCTAGATGAAATTGGCCAGCTCGCAAAAGATAATGCTACGACAAGTGCGAATCAAGGGTTTTAGTTCGGCCTCATCATCCTATTGCCGCCTACTAAATGTCGTTTGATGTGCTTGATGATCAGGTCTTACCAATTCCGTATCATGATTCAACTGAGAACACTGGTGGGAACGAAATGATGTTTCTCAATCGCCTAGTATAAAAGGCGACGTTGATACTGCAAACTCAGTTTAGAATTCCATGATATTATTCAGAGAAGATATTTGTTGCCGAGTCGAATGATTTGTCAAGTAGAGCGAACAATTGCCAATTTCTGATGTAATGTATCATAACTAATTCCACCTTCGAAGCAATACCCAAAGAAATGAAGGACGCCTGCCGCAAAAGCCAGCTGAAGTTTCCATCATGAACCGTAGTACAAATCCATTCTAACATTTCACTTCTCAACAATTTGCTTACAGAAACAACACTTGGACCACACACAATGCACTCAGATCTCAGAGAGCTATCGATGGAGACACCAGATGTCCCACAACGTGAAAGCAGGCGGTCACCTTCGTATTCTGGTGGTCGACATTGATTTCGCGTCAAACTAGACATAGGGTCGTCCATAATCTCTATTTCAGACTAAAGCTTTCTGCTGTTGAAGGGTCTCTGTGACCATCAGAAGTGATCAGATCGGTCGACCCGCCTAAGTCACTGGCGCATTCGTACCCAATTGTCTGAAGCGGCGCACATTCTGACGTGTCCTGCAACGTTCTCGCTCGTGTGTATCCCGATACGACTTTCGTGTAAAGGGGTGCTGTGAGCCACGACGGCAGCCTGCATTACGGCAGGGAAATTGCTCCGTCGCACCATATTTGCAGTCGTAGCGGATGTGTTTGTTCCTGTTTTTGACGCTAGAGAAGGATTTGTTGCATTTAGGACATTGCGTTTGGGTTGGTTGTAGTGGTGTGATGGTGCTCTCTGGATCTGGTGGGTTGGTATCGTTAACTGGCTCCACAGGCGCGTATAAGTCCATTGAATTGCTTGGTGTTACTGGACATGTCAAGGCCGAAGTGGTAAACATTGCTTGCATCGCAAATCCTTCGGACTCAGGAGATAGAATGTCGTGTGATGCGTTTGGCAGATTGTCTCTGTTGTTCGGAAATAATGACTGGTGTGTACGAATGCATTCGCCTCCATTTGAGAGTGGATTTGATGACTCATTGCTGGCAGCCTTCCATCCATGGGATGCCAGATGTGCAGTTGAAAGACCTAGATACAGCATGAGGATCTTGCAATTCCAGACAAGGAATTTGTTTGAACTCGAACTCTGGCCTTCAGGGGACGTGATAAAGGACAAGCACAGTGCGGAAGAGCCAAATCGAATTACTGTAGCAGCATCAGCGGAAATGACGGAGTTGTGAGTTTAGAAATGAGTACTTACAACACAGATAGACCAGGATCACGCCGAAAATCGCGCCGGCCATCAAGACTGTGATCCGTCCAAGAGTGGCCAAATACATTTCGGAGTTTTGCGCTCGAAGAGCATCTCTGTCACATTTTTCCTGCCAAACCTCAAGCTTGTCTGGTGGACGCGGCTCAACTGTTGGTGAAACTTTATTGCACTTTTGTGGCGAACACACGGCGGTAGGGGAGTGTAGTTGTTGGAGATATTGCAAACGAAAACCACCAAGCGAAGAACTCATCGCAACGCTATCAACTGGCTTGTGTTGACTGACGAGGTTACTGACCAACTCTTGAAAGTATTGCAGCATTTCATCAAAACAGAACTGGTCCGACTCTGCTTCTCCATGGTTCCACGACTTACCCCAAAGACAAGAAGCTATCTCAGTGAATAGTGGTCTTTCTGTAGATTGTACTAGGCTAGCCCAGCGACGCAGGTCATTGACAAATCTGCAGGCGGTCAGCTTCAGCTAAAGTATAGGGTTAGCTGCTTTATTACTCACTCTTGCTCGGAGCACACTAATGCTGGATTCAAGGCAGTCGATCGCATGGCGTCTGCAACTTGCAAACAACTAATAATATCCGAGATTTGGCTCGGAAGATGGCCGTTAGTTAGGTTCCGCATGACGCGTACCCCCTTCTTCCAAATAGATCTGCATGTACCCAGCTGCTCCACAAAAAAAGTAAAATCGGCAGAGATGGGTGGACTTATAACTTTGTCCATTAATTGTGAGTGCGATTTGGAGATTTTGGCAACTAATTGGCGTCCAATTGTGTGACGCTCTCGAGCCTGTATAGCAGCAATCGTTGGGCAATTACGGAGAACGCACGTCTCCACTTCTATCCCAGTCTCATCAGGGCTGACAATTGCGCCGCGTTGAAACAAGTAGTCGACCACGTCGATGTGACCGTTCTCTGCGGCACAGGTCAATGGAGGCTGATAACAATATCCAGTGTCATTGACGTTTGCGCCGTGTCGAACCAAGTAGTCGACCACGTCGATGTAACTTTTCTCTTGGGCACAGGACAGTGGATGCTGATGACAATATCCAGTGCGATTGACGTTTGCGCCGTGTCGAACCAAGTAGTCGACCACGTCGATGTGACCGTTCTCTGCGGCATAGAACAGTGGAGGCAAGTGGCTCTTACTAGAACT